>BMAV01018808.1:79550-93615 GCA_019973955.1 Trichonephila inaurata madagascariensis
TGACGAATTATTTAAAAAAGAGACAGGAGTAACGGAAAAAATATGAATATGTTACTAAAAACTGAGTACAAGCATGGTTACCAATAGTACACATATGGATATTTTAATATTAATTATTAGTAGTATTGAATAACTCAAACACCTATTTGAAATTTTATGTATGACTTTTTTTTTAGGCTTCGTGATAAACTTTGGCTAAATACCTTTTTTACACGCTGTCTAGCGTGCCAATTTTAGAACATACGCAATCAATCTATATTTTAATAAAATATTATTGGAAAAACGGTAGCATGGCTAAATATTCGATAAAAAGCCTTACAATTTTTATACCCTAAATACTTTCGATTCATTGAAATTTAAGAGGAAACTTATAGTCTAAAAGGGTGGTCATCTCTGTCCCTTACGTAGAGGGCAGCACTATACAAGAGAGGAGCAGACATTGTAAGAGCCAATTTATGTGAAAGATTTTATCTATTTTCAGGACCGTTTCTATACCAGTTTTGCCGCCCCGGACAAAAATGGAAAATGCTGCCCCTCTCTTCAGAGCAAAAAATTATAATATATATATATATATATATATATAAGTCCATAATTACCCGTTATGATGCACTAGTGTAGCTAGTCCTGAATGGGCGCTGTATCCAAATGCCTTGGGGACTCTTTTTTTTCGGGGGGGGGGGGGGTTTACATTTCCATTTTACGATGTTTTACTTACACATTTTGGAGCTCCTGAAACTTGGGGCCCGTATCATTGATATGGCGATAGCTAGGCCCCTGTTATGATATCAAATGAGTAAAATGTAAGAGAAGAAATAGGCAATTTCAGTTGAGAGAATTTCTTCGAAAAAGAGTCTACTGATGGTGGGGATCACAAGCATTTTTATTTTAACTTATAGAAACTACCCTCAAGACTAAAATAAAATATCTCCTGTGACTCTTTATCTACTCAAAAGTCTTATTACCCTTGTCTTCTTTAGGAATACTGGCACTGGACATCGTATGGGTGAACATAAAGTCCGCTGTGACCCCACTCCTGAATGGGAAAAAAGAGTTACAAGTGTAAGATGTGTAAACATATCAAATTTAATAATTTAACATATACCCCCCCCCCCCCTCGAATCCTTCAAGTTTCAATGTAAAAGAAAACTGACATTTAGCATACAGAATACAAAATAAGGAAATAAGATGCGTTAAATGAAATACCAAATTCACACCCAATAATATTTCAGAAAATGAATTAAATTTTTTGTAACAAAAAAAAAATATTTTCCAAATTTGATCCAAATGCCCCCCTTAAAATTTGCCACCCAGGGCAGAGGTCCGGATCTAGAGCCGCCCCTGCTAGTTTTGTGAGTTGAAAATATTTCTAAAAATAAAATAAAATAAATAAATAAGTGTTCAACTGTTGTAAATGCTATAAACAAACACTGTCCATAAAAAATTACATCTATGTGAAAATGTAAATTTTTGAATGTTATTTTTAAAGGCAAAACAAATAAGTAATTAGAAAAAAAAGTTTAAAATCTGGAAAAAAAAATTAAAAATACAAGTATGTAAAAAAGAAAAGGTTTTGAAAATATGTTGGTTTGTGGCATTAATCAATAGTTCCGATTAAGAAAATTGTATTTTAACTTTAAATGACTATGCAAAGTTTGCAATTATTAGTTATCTCAAATTAAATAAGCTAATTTCTTAAAAAAAATTCATGAATTAATACGATTTTTAAAGTCATAATAATATTTTTAAATAACAGTAAATCTAAAAGTATGTAAAGAAATAAATTGCTTTATTATGTTTATTTAATACATTTTATTATTTTTTTTTTATTCAAGACAAACACATAAAAGAAATTATAATTCAAATTTAAAAATAAAATTTAGATTTAAATTATCTTATTAAGGCAATATTTCTCATATTTATATTTTTCCTTAAAAATTATTCATATATTTGCATTTCTGAATTTTCAAAATCATGTTACAAAAATTTCAAAATTATATTGTTTTTTTTTTACTTTAAATTTTTTTTGTGTATGATTTGTACTTGAATTTTTAAAAATGTTGCGTGTGATCTTATAATTCATGTTTCAGAAATATTTATTTATTCGTTTATATGAAACTGAAATTAGTTCTCAGATTAAGAGATATATATATTCACTAAAATTTAGTGATTCCCAAAGTGGTCTATATAGAACCCAGGGGTCTATGACGACCTGCAAGGGGTCCACGTCAGCCAAAAAATAATTTGGGGGTCTTTGTGTGATAGTGGCTCTCATTAAACTAGATCGTGACTTTAATTTTAAAAGAGAATTTATTCTAGTGGAAACCAAATTTTTTACCTATTTAATGAATTTATTTACTAAATTTGATGAGGTTAATTAGCACTTACAAGATGACATCATAAATTTTATTTAAGTATCCGACTACTTTCGACAACTCTTTTTTTTAAAAAAAATGGAGATATGGGGAATTTTTTGTTGTTTTTAAACTTATTTAGAACATTTTTTGAGAAAAATATGCTAAAATTAAGAAAAGAAAAATAAATTATTATTACTAAAATGCGAAAAAATTGGTAAAAATTGACAAAAAATTACATAAACAAGGCCCAATCTGTACAAAAAGTTTATGAACAAATTTTCAATTTTGATGTGTTGCTTTGCTATACATTTTTGAAATGACTTTCAGGATAAGAGGTATTTTAATTTTTACAAAGACTAGAGCACTTTATCTTAGTTGTTTGAAATTGCTTAAAAAACAGTGATTATATTCACATAAAGGACTGTAAATTTTGTAATGAAAAGGTGATTGATAAATTTGAAGGTTAAAACACTTCTATAATTATACAGACTGTACACAAAAAAGTTTCAGTTTATTATTTTCAAAACCTTTTTGAGCAATCGCTGTCCCCATTTGAGCATTTAAAAAAAAAACAAATACATTGCGAGTAAAACGCATTTTAACGCCAGATTCATATCACACATTAAAATCATTTATTTGTTGTTTAGTTATTTTATTTAACAATTATGTTATGTGTTTAATAACTGTAGTTTAATTAATTAACATGTGTTTCTTAAGTTTTAAACACTTTTCTTCATTACAATTAAAAATGTAACTCTTTCAAAAAGTAGTAGTCGTACCAGCTGTCAAAAAGACATTTAAGTTGATAAATTTGCAAACATTCAATATTAATTAAGAAGGGGTCTACCCCAAAACCAAAAAACAAGGCAAGGGGTTTATAAGACAAAAAAGTTTGTGAACATAAGCACTAAATCATTATTTATAATTTCTAGTTTAAATAATTTAAGACAATTTAGCTTGGGGGGTTAGATAAAATGAATCTCTCAATTTTGTAAGTGTTTTCAAATTGAAAATTATTTTTAAAAAGTGAGACCAATGCCCTCAGTTTATTTATGATGTGGAAATTAGATCGTTAGGTGTCGTCATCTTCACCTGACTTTTTTTCCAAAGTACGGGGTATGTCAATTGCTCCCGTGTAGTTTTGAAATGAAATGTGTTGTAAATTAAGTATAAAATTAATAGATGGCGCTGCAAATCATCTGAGAGTTATATTCTTTTTCGCTTGTAGAATCAGTTATGTAGTATGTTCTTTGTGCTATATGTATATGTTTTCTGTGTCGTCTAAAAAAATAAATCAAAATGTCTTAAAGGATGGATTGAATCATTGGAACAACATAAAAATATAATGGATATAATCGTCTAACTGACCAATGGAATTAATGATTTGGAAAATATAAAGCCAATAAATAATAAGTTTTGATTTCTGTACAATTTTCAATTTGCATTAATTTTTATGAACTGTTTTTTATTTCCTTCAAGCTCTCAAAGTATTAATTACAACTGAATTGTGTCCTAATTATTTTTAAGATTTTCTACATTTTCGTTCACTCCCACTGAAGTTAGAGAATATTATTAATGATAGATCATATCGAGATTAAAATAACTAACTAAAAAAAGCCAATACGAGAAAGACAGAATAGCATAATTAATATTCAAAATGAATATTTCTTATTCAGAGTCTAAAATTGAGTAATAAGCTCTTGTTATTTCCAGCATTAATTAAAACAACAACAACGACAATAAATATGATCTTTCGGGAACGCAGTTGTACACAACTAAGTAACAAAAAAGACACGACTATCAAGATAAGTAAATTATCAAAAAGAGATTTACGATTTAAAAAATTAACGAGACATATTTATTCCTCTGTCTATGTCATAAATAATTCTTAGGGAAAGCAAAATGCCTTAAGCTCCTTAATGGTTTCTTTTTTTTTAATGCTTCCTTGATTCCATTTGGTGACAACGTAACTTTCAAGGAAAACATCGCCAATTAACAATAATTGGATTCTTTTATTACCTTTAAGGATAATAAAGTATGTATTTTTAAGCAATTAAATGATAATGCAAAAAATTACTCTTCTATTAATGATCATGCGTGTCACGTGACAACTATATCATGCCTCTGAGTTATTTTTTTAATGTTTTAAGGAGGTGTATGCTCGGGTAACATAGAAATTGGTTTCATAACTTAAGATAAAAAAAATATGACTATTAATAAATTTTCTTTTGAAATTGGGGTTTAAGTTATGATACAGTAATATATCTTTTTTAAATAGCTGTTATTAAAATTTTCACGTGATTTAGAAGTGTAATATTGGCTGAAAAGATGTTATGGAAAAAAAACCCGAGAAAAATAATTAGTTTTTCAGCTGTGGTATTTTAGTTGTTGCGAAATAATCTGCAATTTATAATTAAAGCAATTAAATATTAATTTGAAATTATTATTCAGTTTGAAACAACTATTTTTTCCAATTATTCTTTGACTAATTTATAATTTATTCAAACAAGAATAAAAGGAAGTGAAAATTTGTTATCACTGAATACAAATGCGTATTTGCTGTGTTCCGTAAATTTAAAGGAAGCAAATGCAATTTAATGGCTATTAATTGCCAAATTATAACTTATGATAGTAAATTATTAATAAGTTATTCTGTGACGTCTCTCGCGTCTTTCTGATTAACATGACTCCTAAGTTCTTTGACGGCCACGATTAATGGCAAAACCTTTCCAACCCAATACCAAGAAGAGAAACGGATCGAATATGTAAATGAGATATACTATAAAAGGATAGCGTGGCAAACCTAGAGATAACATAGCATAGCGTAGCAGGCTCAGAGGTTGTAGTGTGGAATCATTCTGATCAATAGCGTGACAAAGCTTAGTGTGAAATCTTGCGGACCAAGAATAAGCAGTCAAGAATTAGCTGCATTGCGGATCAAGAATCTTCATAGATAAAGTTATAGATTATATTCTCTAGGTCAAGGGACCAGAACTGGAAAAGGTAATATTAGATATAAGTAATTAGATAACAGGCTTATTTAGGATAATTGAGATAGAGGATCTAATTGCGTGATCTGACTTAAATACGTGATTTACTTTGGGCTTGACTCTCACTCTAATTAATAATTGTCAAATTAGAATTTAAGTATTATAAGTTACTCTTAATAAAAGTTGTATTAAGAATTATGTCTCATCATTTTGATAATCCCACACCTCTAGCTTACGCGGAACCGGCAAGACATGGTCATCACAGGATGACTATGTCTCAATTCTAAAACTTAAAAACACTAAATATGTCATTGGAGTTATTTTACGTTTCAAAAGCATGCACTTAAACATTTTTTTTCTTTATATTCACAAAGAGAAAAATATAAAGCGTATTTAAACTTCTTTCGGCAGATTTAATGCTGCACAGTGTAATTTTTTTTTAATTTCTTGTTTGGCTTATTATAACTTATACGATGAGAGTCTCTCTGATAAAGAAATAAAAAAATAATAATTACATTAACTGAGACACCTTATCCGGAGGTAATTGACAACCCCTATCAAGTGACAAGGGTGACCCCCCTCAGATGGTAATTCAATCAATTAACTTCTGCACTAATTCATATAAGGTTTTTAAAAGCTCAGTTGAATATTTAACCGAAAGATATCTTCTTTGTCCTTCAACATGGGTCAGCAGTTACCGGAAAACGGACTAATATTGGTCCATGGTAAGACAGGTGGTAATCAGTATAATTTCATTACATAGAAGAATCTCTCTTTAAGTCGACCGTTCAAAAGACAGTGGTAAATAAATGTTTATTTTCGTTGTTCTATAACGCAACAGGAGGGTACCACACCATGCCAACGTCGGATTTTGAGCCTCGATAAATTTAACGTGCATCAGCTCCTCTACCATGCGGTTCTTCAGTGTTATTACAGCTCACCGGCCACGAATTTGTGACCATAACCACTAAGCAGTGGCGCACACAAGGGGGAAGAAGTCCCCGGGTCCTGACCCCCCAAAGCCTTTTTTTTTTTCAATCCATTGTAATTCTACATATATAGTACGTAAAAATTAAGTATTTGTTATTAATATAATTAATCTTATTAATTAATACTAATTATTTATTCAATGATTAATTTTTTACTGTTTTTTTGTTCCCTCAAATCGACAAAATAAAAAAAAAATATGTTGGGTGGCGTTAACTACCCTACGTCGAGGCTCAATATGGTTACACTTCTCATGCTGAAAATTATAGGCGTTTGAATGAAATACTTTTTCAAAAGTATTTTAACCCTAAGTATTTCTTTAAGGTAAGAGTTTGGCTTTTAAGTATGTATGCGTAATATGTAAAGTAATACGTTATATGTAATAAATGTACGAATATGAAAATATAATATGTGTGCACAGTGTGTAAAGTAATGCATTAGTATTTAATTTTAAATCAGCTTAAGAAAAAATCCCAAACCAAGCACTTTTTGTGCCAATTATAGCAACCCTTCTTTCGATATTTTTTTTTCAAAAATAAAAAGTCAGCGAGAAATCAATTGCAACTACTGTTTCTTGAATTCCTTCTTTTTGCATATTCCCATCACCGCTATCATTTTCCTTATCTGCCTATGGCTACACAAAAACCGAGAGCTTCAATACCTCATGTAATGGACAGAGATAAGTCCGGCCATCTGATTATAAAACAGATATAATCAATAAATATGTATGTGCTAAAGGACCGGAAAGGGGAAAAAAAGCAGCACGGAAATAGAATTTTGTTTCCATTAGTAAGTCTTCTCCGAGTTATTAGTTATCGAAATGTTTTTGCTGTATAGATGTGTTCTATACCGATGGCTTTTCCAGCGGGCATATGGATTTTATCCTTTTATCACCAGGCAAGATCTTGGAGTGTAATGTATGTGAAATTTTACAGAAGGGCTTACAAAGGATGGCTGTTATCACTGGTATGAAAATCTAAGAGTAATTATTATTGAGATTTCTTCAATGGAATGGAAATGTGAAGGCATTTTTAAAAATATTAGAGATGTGGAATGTATATGGTTGTAATTTCGAAGAGGACCGGGAGAGAACACTTTTTATCTTTTTCTTAGATTAACTGATATCTATTTTTAGTACGTACGTTATGTATTGAAAAAGAGACATTTACAGATACATCATAATTATTCATAATCTGATTTATTTATAATTTATCGTTTAATGATTGAAAAGGGGGGGGGAATGTCCAGTTTTATCAATCGTTAAGTATAATTTAATATTTGATCATAAGAAGAAATCGCATGTTCGAATGAATGATGTAAAAATTAAAAAAATATTTTGTTCAATGTTCGTGAATTAGATTTGATTACACAGAAAGAAAGAATGGATTAAAAGCGCAATAAGCTATAGAAGCTCTGAGCATAGTCTCACAGAATCGATTAAGCTATCCGACTACCCTCGGAACCGTGATTTTAAAAAAGCGCATAAATGGATAATTTTCAGGATATTTAGTGTCACCTAGATTAGAATACATGTATACAATTGTTTTAAGGACATTTTGACAGAAAAAATTAATTAAATACAATACTTCGGCAAAAAATTAACTTAGAATAATTTTTTTCCCCAAATGTTCTCCTTTTGTGAAAAATGCTTCTATTATAATAATATTTTGCCTGTATATAGCTCAGACCTCTCTACAGAGGCTCAACTAGAATTTCTGAAATATATAACTTAGAAGTGGGTTTATCCATATTTTATGACAACAGAGGGGAGCAATTTTAAGAAAAAAACGCCAATAATTATTTAAATTGGTGGTAACTCTGAAAATAATGCGAATTTTTCAAAAATTCTCTAGTTGAGTCTCTGTACAGAGGTCTGAGCTATAGACAGGCAAAATATTATTATAACAGAAGCATTTTTCACAAAAGGAGAACATTTTGAAAAAAGGTTATTCTAAGTTAATTTTTTGCCAAAATATTGTATTTAAATAATTTTTTTTTATCAAAATGCCCTTAAAACAATTTTATACATGTATTCTAATCTAAGTGATACTAAATATCATGAAAATTATCCATTTATTCGCTTTTTTAAAATCACGGTTCCGAACGTAGTCGGATACCTTAAAATTGCAAATAAAATATTTGATAGGTTCTAATGATCATAACTGGTCAAATTTAAGCCCATGAGAGTTTCATGCAACAGAAAGCGTTTTTCGACGACTTGAAAAAATTGTCCCAGACGTAAGTCGGTAAATAAATCAATAAATAAAATAAAAATAAACTCTGAGTTGTCCTTAATTTTTTTAATCGTATAGTGCAAGGCTAACCAATTGTTTTGACTCGAGGACAATATTGTGAAAGCGGAGGATGCAGAAGAGCCACACCTCTTAAAAATGATTCCATTCATTAGATATAACTTTGCGTCCCAGAAAAGATAAAAATTTCACCATAAAAATCAATAATTATAAGTTAAATAAAATAATAGCATTTTTATTCAAATTATTTACTGTGCTAATTTGATATTATCTATGGTTTCAAGCTCATTTGATTTTAGAATCAGTTTAATGAGACAAATGGAGACAGTGGCGTAACAGAGAATATTAGGACCCCTCTGCAAACTCAGGTTTTGGGCCCCAAGCCCAAATATGTACTTTGCGTCAGCCAATCTTTGGGCACTCTGGAGTCACTGGGCCCCCTTACAATGCGGAGGTAGCTGGGTGTACGTTACGCCACTGAGTGGAGGGAGATAACTTGTTGAAATTCTCTTTTACAACCTACAAGCTAATGCCAGCCATCCTGTATCTATATCCAGTGGCGTAAGGCCCTCCCCCCGTCCTGCAAGGTTAGGCTTTGGCCCAAATACGTACTTGACGGCAGGCAGGGTTGGGGCCCCGCAGAAGCCGGCCCCCCCCCCCTCTGCACTACGGGGGTTGCGTGGTTGTACGTTACGTCGCTGTGTCTATATTTCTATTCAGATAATATGAAGATTAACTATCTTATTGATCTTCAGGTAAGAAAATCTTTCACGAGAAATATAAGTCCGACCCAAATATGGAGAACACTTTCTCTTTATTGGATTTTCTGTCTTGGTGGGAAGGGGGGGGGGCACAAAACCTCTCGCGGATCGCCTATGTCACGCGGTCCGCTATTTACCCGCCCCTGATATCATGCTGTATTGAGGTTTATAACGATATGATTTTGAACATTGCAACCGAAAATTTTTCCGTCCCATTTGCAACACGCAAGGAACTTATGATCGCTGTATAAGTTTTAAGAGTTGTGGTTGGATGACGTTATACATCATATACAACCAACTTTAATTTCGTAATAAAAAATATCTGCATATTTTAAACTGAAGAATATTCAGTTAGATTTAAAAAAAATGATAAATTTTCATATTTTAAATATCCAAAAACAGAAAGAACTTCTTAAATTCCAGGTTCCTTTACTTTATTTACTGGGAATTTACTTCAGCTAAAATTACAGGAAATAGCTGTCATCATCACAGTTTTTTTTCTGAAAAATATAATTGATTATCATGTAGATTTGCTTACTGTGTATGTCGTTAAAACATATCAATTGAAATAATTATACTCTGGATTATACTTCTTTATACTATATCTTACTTACATCAAATGTAATTCATTTTTCGCTTGACATACCAGTTAAGAATCTAGATGTGTTGTTTAGGAGATAGTTTTATTGTACAAGACAGACGGATTAAGACAGCATTTTCATGTTTTATGTAACAGGAAACGTCAATGTAACGAATGATTTAAATATATACTGAGATGAATTATACAGTTTAAAATGCACACGCAATGTTTTAAGTACTTAAGTACACTAACCTTCGAATCAGTGATTCGTGAAGCATTGTTATTAGGCGTAAGCTACTGGCTAAGGATTGATGTTTTAGCTATTTTGAAAAATAAGTACGGTTACTGAAAGTCAATCCGTGGAAGAATTATAGAATTTTAACATAACTGGATTTTTCCCCAATGGTTTTATCGAAGTTTAGCTATAAATAAACAGGTGCACGAAATTTATAAAAAAAATTATATGCTTATGAATGTGTAGAAGAACGGTGTGCAATGTAATAATAATTTTTCAAGTCTTCAACATATTAAAAGTTGTACTTAAGATAATAGAAGGAATTTTTGAATTTAGTAAAAAATGAAAATTTGCAAATAAAAACAAATGTTTTGCTTTAAGTTCAAATTTCATAATATTTAAAAAAAGTAACATACTATTTTAAAATTTATATTAATGTTTCGCATTTTAGATTCAGCTGTTTGAACACAGAGGCTTTAAAATGTATTAAGGGTTTTAGATATACCATGACTTCAAACGGCTTATACAAGGGGTGGAGGGAGTTGGAGAGGATCAACATCCTCCCATATACCAACAAATTTTATTACAGAAATTATCCCTCAGAGCTTTCATCTCCGTATTTTTTAGAACGTTACCCCCTCAAACGAAAGATCTGTACACGCTACTGCATGTGCATGACTTAGACACTCTCTGATCACAGGTATTTACTAATTTCTCCTGTACAATAAGCTATTTAAATCCTTACTACTTTTTTTTTGTATTTTATAAACCTATTAGGTATAATAACGAATGAAATACTTATAATAATGAGTTTCATTGATATAGCCTTCTGCGAATAAAACTAAACTCAGGGGTGCAACAGTCCGTGAGGGTCAAGGTCTACTGTACCCCTCTCAGTTTTCACGACCTTGGACACCGAGTTGCATCAGCAGATGTTCCGG
The DNA here is from genome assembly GCA_019973955.1 of Trichonephila inaurata madagascariensis. Classification (NCBI taxonomy): domain Eukaryota; kingdom Metazoa; phylum Arthropoda; class Arachnida; order Araneae; family Nephilidae; genus Trichonephila; species Trichonephila inaurata. The sequence goes on from BMAV01018808.1 coordinate 90,651, forward strand.
TCAGAAGGTTAGTCTGACGCAAGACCCCCGGTGTTTAGTTCCCAAGCAAGCTTAGTTCTTATTTATCGACCCACTGAAGGGATGAAAGGCTGGAGTTGACCTTGTCTAGCTCAGGTTTTTAAACCCCGGATCTGTAGTGTGAAGTTTGATACGCTACTGCTTGGCCACTCTTTTTTTAAAATTCTGAATGTGACAAAGACGGTTACGATCAAGCAAGATGAAATTCGAAAAATTTTGTCACCTGTCGTATATGGTGGACTTTAATTAAAAAAATGCATGAGTTTAGCATTTCAAATTTAAATTACAAGCCACTCTTTTCTGAAATCACGATTTAACATCGATTGCGATCGGGTGGGCTATTCGTGAAGTTTCTGAGATTATTGTTAGTGAGTGAATAGTTATTCGATGAAAAAACAACAACAACAATAAAGGTACACGAGGGTTATTGGCGTCGAACCTCGTAGTTTGATCCACGGCCAAGTGACGCGACCGATACCCAAACTGGCACCCTCCTCCTCAAATTACTACACCAGCCAACAGGAAGACGTTGAGCCACGACAGCTTTAACATGCATCAGCCTCTCTACCAGGCCGGTCTTCTGTGGCATCAGGGCTCGAACTCACGACACGCCTGTCACGAGTCCATGACCATAACCACTAGACCAGGGGTGGGCAGACTTTTCCAGGATGCGGGCTACTTCTGATTTTTTCAAGCTGTTGCGGTCCACTCAATGTCAGTGGCGCCCCCAAGGCGGGGCGGGGGGGGGAAGGTCCTAACCCTCCCCACAGCCCTTGATTTTTTTTACCGATTGATTTTAATCCCATGTATATGCAGTACGTAAAACTTAATTAAGTACCGAATGAACTCTAATCTAAGCCGCACTTTTTTTCCCAATATTAGAACTTCTGAAAATCGGTTGCGGCTTAGAATTGAATTAAAAAAAATGCATTGGATGGGGCAATTAGTGTAAAATAGTTTAGAGCATCTGTAACTGCTCTATTCTTCATTTTCCACAAAGACTTGTTGAGAATTTGGGTACGGTTTAGATTTGAGTAAATACAGTATTTGTCATTAATAATTTTTTTATTTATTTATTTAATGCCGATTATTTATTCAGTAATTTATTTTTTTGCTTTTTTTGTTCCCGACAATCTACAAAAATAAAAAAAATATATATGTTTGGCTGCGTATTGTGGTATGATACGAGAATGATAGACTTTCGAACCTCGATCACGCCTCCCCCCACTTTGAAAAATTCTTGTGTGCACCAAAGGCCAATACCGTAGGTGTGGTGAGGAAAGGTCTACAATATTTATTATAATTTAATAATAAATACGGAATATGTACAAACATACAGAACTAAAATAAAATTACTAACGCTTTTAAAACTGCATTTAAAGCAAAATGCGAAATACAAACATAATAATAATAGCCACAAATATATCAAATGATGCATTTATTATCAAACAATTCACACAAAATACATACAAAATAAAACATTTTTATCTAAAGTTTGTTTTTGTTGTTATAGTAAGTAGAAGACTTAGTCTGCATAATTCAGCCAATCTTGAATATTTCCGTTATGATAACTATCTGCTAAAACCTTCAGGCGGTCAACCCAAAATATTTTGGCTGCCCACCGTTCGATTACGATCGACGTAATGCCCACCTCGGCACTAGACTATTGAGTGCCGATTTAAGCTCATTTAGCTCCTAGGCGCAGAAGATCTATAGGTCCCCTTGGCAAAGGCGGATCGAAATTTATAACAAGAAAATCTGTCCAACTTCTACGGGCCCCTGGGTGCCCAATGGATAAGCAAGCACTGAGGCTACCTGAGAGTATGGTAGGAAGGAGAGTTAATGCATATAATTTTGTTGGGTTTTTGAACATTTTTTTCAAAATTAGTCTTCAATAAGTCGATTTTCTCAAAATAAAATATTTTATTGATAGGAGTTGTGATGTGATAAGACTATGTGATGTTCATTAAATAATTTTTTGCCTCCACATTCGATACTAAATAAATATTTCCAAGGGTGAGCGAATAATTCAAATATAAAGTGTAATCGGTCTGATGGGATGTGTAAAATGTTAAGTTAATTTTAGGTGACTTCAAGAACTGAATTTATGTTTAAATTTATTTTATTAATCAGTTATTATCACTAGTTTCAATTCAACACTAAAAAATTTTAACCGCTCTTTAGAAATAGATATGAAATGTTATTGAGTTGGAATATAATCTGTTTTACTTAAACGTTATTTTTATTTTGTTGCCTTATTTCTGCTAATTATATTTCCAAAATTTAATTATTATCTTTTTTGTCCTTTTTCGAAAGCACTGGATTAAAACTTTTTTGTTTTTATTCTATTAGCTGCTTCATCTCAAACCATCTCTAGACTATTCACTGAAACACAAAGATCTTCATTAAAACTTAGAATAAAGATTTTATTTTATCACACGTAACTCTTTTTTTTCTCCCTCTCTATCCATCCACTGACTCATTGTCAGCACAAGAAAGAATCAAAATTGAAAACTTAATTAAAACTGTGAATTGGGCGAGTGCACCTGACAAGGCTGTATAACTTTCTAATTAAATTGGTCATTGAGATAAACATCTCATAATAGTCAACTGAGGAAATTTATCCATTTTCAATCGCCACGGGAGACCATGAAGTAGAAGGGAAGAGTAATCGATGACTTGTGAGAGAAGTCGATTAATCGTTTAAGAGATACGAGCGAAAAAGAACCAACAGCAAAAAAAGCGGACCTCTCTCTAATAAACAAATACATTATCAATATCCATTGGCAGTTAAGTCATCAATCAATTTACCAGTCGTCGACGTTGGCAGGTAGTATGATAAATTGAGAAGATAAAGCATCCTTTAATACAGACGTGGCCCTAAAAACGATTGATGGTTAATAGCAGGCTCTAGAAAGCGACTCTCATTAGAAAACAGGTGGCAGGC
>BMAV01018808.1:98615-120009 GCA_019973955.1 Trichonephila inaurata madagascariensis
GTGTGATACCGCCTTTATTTAAATTTCATTTGTAAATAAGAGATTAATTATATTTTTATTGTGTTGTTATTTTCTTTCTCAGAAAGTATTTTTCAATAAACTTATAAACAAACTTTATTTTTGCTGTTTTTGATGTATTAATGATTTTTTTAGTACTAAAAAATCACTATTTTTTTTCAAAACTATCCATAAAGTTAAATTCTTGAAATCGCACGGAAACAATTGGACTGACAATAATTTCTTTTTATGTAGTTTCAGTATTTTGTTCTGGAAGGGAATGGTCACAGTAACCTAGCGCTTATGGTCACGAACTCGCGGCCGCATTGCCATGAGTTTTAGCCCCAGTGCCACAGAAGACTCTCCGAGTAAAGAGGACTAATGCATGTTAAATTTGTCGAAACTAAAAGTCTTCCCGTTGGCATGGTGTAAAAGTTCGGAAGGGGATGCCGACTCAAGTGTCATTTTCATCACCTGACCATGATTCAAAATTGTGAGGTTTGTCGCCAATAGCTCTCGTGTTACTTTACAGTACGACGTTAATAAATTCTCACTCACCACTCGGAGTCGTTTTCATATCAACAAAAATTTTTTTTACTTAGTGTAATAAAAATTTCTATTCACACTAACAAATATCCATATGTATTGGATGATATTATATTAAAAATTTAATCAAAAGGAGAAATAATCTAATTCTATCATATCATGTTGTTAGATTTTTGAATGCATCTTTTATTAAATGACTCCTTTTATGTCACACGCGATCCTGCTCATATCAACATCACAAATAAAGATTTTTGCTGAAAAGACTTACTTTTTTTCCTGTTATTTTATCCCTTACTTCATTTTGAATTGCATGCATAAAAATATTCAGATTATGTTTAATGCATATGTAATCAGACACATTCATACGTCTTAAAGTATTTTGTCACCAATACGCCAAGTTTAATTACTATAATTAACAGGTCGCACATAGCTAGCGTCAATCAACACGAACACCTGTCACGTTTATAAGCGACATTGCTTCGACATCTGTTGTCAAGATCTTTAAATATCTTTTTTGCTGTGATAATTAATACATTGTTGGGTAATCTAATATGAGATTTTTTAAGAAAAAAAGTTGTAAGCGGACATGGTTTTGCATTTTTAATTGCAGATTGAGTTGGTGAGTGAATACTAACGTCGCGCTATTCAGATACTCGAGGATTTATGCGGCGGACCTCGTAATTTTAAACAATGGTCAAGTGACTACGATGACACCTGTCAGCTTGCACTCCCCTCTTCTAACTTCCACACCAGACTAACGAAAGAATGTTTGAGTCACGATATATTTAACGAGCATCTACCCATTTTGCAAGGCTGGTCTTCAGCAGTATTTCAATTGCAGAAGCTTTTTAGTTATATAATGTTTTTAAAACGAAAACCTTTTTTTTTTGTTGAACCGTGGTTAAACTACACACACCAAGATGATATCTGAGAGTTGAAATCTCTCCCTCTCTCTCTCCTAAATTCCTACACCACAACACATGAAGGATTTTCAAAGTCTAAATGAATTTAACATGTAACAAGCACTATACCTATTTACATGACGGTTTGCGGTTAGCCTTTAACTCTTCATCACTGACGGTACTTATAAGTACCATCCACTTTAAAATTATATAGAATAATCATTTTTACGAATATTCTGGCAGTACTTAGCAGGAACACTCTTTTAAATACACTCTTCTAGGATATGTGATAGCGTGGGTTCTATGATGAGTATTTTAGCGAGGAAGGTTAGTAGTTTTAAAGCTGAAGAGTTGCGTTTACAGCTGTCATTTGGATCGTGTTGCCAAAGACGATCAAAAATAAAAAAGTCAAAAGGAGTCTTATTTTTTATGTGTTAGTTAAGACCTTAGAAAACAATTTAACTATTTATTTACAGTGAACAGTCTATGTAATTGATTTTATAATTGAATAACTGTGGTACTTTCAAGTATCGACAGTACACAGGACGTTAGGGAAAGTACTTAATGTTAACTTTTCGTCCGTGTAGTTTATTATTGTTTTTCGTTGTGTAGTAGCGTCATTACTAAAGTATAATAGAGGTATGCGTTTTTTGGCCTTTCTGTGTAACTTAACTTATTTATCTTTCTTTCTTTCTTTTTTTCTCTTTTTTTAGCTTTTCAAAAAAATTTTAAATTTGAATCTAAGTTTGCTTTTTTTTCCACACAATTAAATGAAATAAATATCTCTCCTTTATTCAAAAATTATCATTTTAATTTCTCTGTGTGTAACTGAGATTTGACAATAATAGTAGGTTTTCAAGGTGCTATACTTTTTTTTTCTTAGAATTGTTTAGAAGGAGAAGAAGCTCATATTTCAAGAGGTTTTAAATTTATTACAGAACCTACCATCTGAAAGCGGTGATATACTAACAGATGATTCTTCAGTTGAAGATGTCAAAGCAAATAATCTGCTGGAATTTTCATCAGATTCTGAAAAGGAGAATCAAGAGAAAAATTTAAAAATTTTTAAAAATAAATTTTTTAAGCTGTAAAATATTTGTGTTCTTTGGCTATTTAGCATTTTTAAGAGTTAAAACTCCGTTAAAAAGAGTCATGCGGTTGTTTTGTATTATGAGAATATATTAAGCCTCCGAGTATTAACGGTACTTTAAAGAGTACCAATTTAATTAACTAACTCTAACGGATTAAAATTCCCAAAGTTGAGTATTTTATTTATGTATATTTCTCAATTTTCAATGTAGTGACTCAAAGAAAAAATATATATATATTGCACGAAAAAAATGCAGTATATCATAAAGTGGTAGATAAAGGGTAAAAAAGGGTATATGTCAGTCGTTAGGACATCAAAGTAAATCATCTCAATTCTGTCCCACATAAAGCAAGAATTAAAAAAAAACTCATTTCGTAAATTATTGTTAAATTTACATGCAAAATAGTATTTGCATCTAATATTTCCACGAGAACTTCATGTAAAATTTAATTTATTTATAAAACTTTTTATGTACCACATTATTTCTAATAAATCCTTTTATTTACTGTTTACTCTTCATTTCGTTTCATTACGATTTTTTGATCTCAGTGAATAATTTGAAAACAGACACTGAAAGGTATTGATTCAGTAAACTTAAACAGACAATACGAATATGCGGAAGGGAATATAACAATAATTTAAATACAAGTTGAAAATGTTAAAAAAATAATTTACAAAAGTAAAATATTTGTTGTTATTATTATTATTCATGAAATCATAAAATTTCTGGATATACTAGATAGGTGAAATCAAGAAAATTTTGGTAATATCATGCATTTGAAAATCTGACAAATCTATTTAAAGAATTAATTGTTATTTATTATTATTTCTTAATGAATTAATATTTATTAATTATTATTATTATATATTAATATTAACTAATAAATAAGTAAATTAATAATTAGGTATTAATTTTGTGTGTATTGTGTAAAAATATGTTTATTTATGTATTCTTATGTATTTATTCGCACTCCGAAGCAATTATTAGGTAAACGGAGCGTGAATAGTTTTTGATAATTTACTTTTAATATTTTATTGTCTTCTGGTTTTATGTAAAATATCTTACGTACATTATTCGCATTATATAATAGTAATTTATTTCATTTTTAGTTTCATCATTTTATGAAATTAAAAGCAGTTAGTTATTATTCATTAAAAAAAAATTATGCTGTTTTTTAGAAAAAAAGAGATAAAAATTAAAATTTTCTGCTTATAGTTCAGCAGCATATGCTTCAGTAAGAAAAAAAAAGATGTCTTCAGATAACTTTAGGGAACAATTAGTAAAATTTTGGTATTGATAAGTTTGTGAAAATATAATTTAGAATACTTTAAGGTATCCGACTACGTTCGGAACCATGATTTTAAAAAAGCGCATAAATGGATAATTTTCATGATATTTAGTGTCACTTAGATTAAAATGCATGTATAAAATTGTTTTATATAAGGGCATTATGACAAAAAAAATTATTTAAATACAATATTTTGGCAAAAAATCAACTTAGAATAAACCTTTTCCCCAAATGTTCTCCTTTTGTAAAAAATGCTTCTATTGTATTAATATTTTGCCTGTATATAAGCTCAGACCTTTGTACAGAGGCTCAACTACGATTTTTGAAATATTCACATTATTTTCAGAATTACGACCATTTGAAATAATTATCAGCGTATTTTCTTAAAATTTCTCCCTTCTGTTTTCGTAAAACATGGATAAACCGACTTCCAAGTTATGCGTTTCAAAAATTCTAGTAGAACCTCTGTAGAGAGGTCTGAGCTATAGACAGGCAAAATATTAATACAATAGAAGCATTTTTTACAGAAGGAGAACATTTGGAAAAAAGGTTATTCTAAGTTAATTTTTTGCCAAAATATTGTATTTAAATAATTTTTTTGTCATAATGTCCTTAAAACAATTTTATACATGTATTCTAATCTAAGTGACACTAAATATGAAAATTACACATTTATGCGCTTTTTTAAAATCATGGTTCCGAACGTAGTCGGATACCTTAAATTACGTATTGAATATTTATTTTTGTATTTCAATTCATTTTCAGCAAGAATTTACTCACTGAAAGAAAAATCTGAACAAGTCGTTGTTTTGATATGGAGACGCTCCCTCCTAGCCCACGGGCTCAAGCTTTCTATCCTTACAAGTTCGCGGATCTCCCATGAAATATCGTCTTATCATTAAGATAATTTGACAGTTTGTACCTCAAACTCGATGTTGGCCCTCGGACGTTAATAAAATATATCAAACGGCCTGTCACTTTGTGCTATTTTTACGAGCAAAATAATAGGTATAAAAAATAATCAGCATTAGCGCTCGAGCTTTTCGGCCCTTTTTTTTATGATTTTACTTTGCACTGTACATTAACATAAATTTCCTTAAGCGAAATCTTTATTTTACGAGGGAAAGCGGTTTGCGTGTGAGATAACCGGAATCATTTAACAAAAATGAATTTTCGACCAAAAATTGTGTTATTATAGGGAGTTATTTAGAAAGGGTTCCGCGCTCGTTTTAGAAGCAGGCAAAATAAATGAATAATTAATTATTATGTATAACGCAGTTTAGGAAAAAAATTAATGATAGACGTAAAAGAGTTAAAGCGCTTGTGGAATAATGCAATAAATATGGATTACTTCCTTTTTTTTATTAAGAATTGAATTATATTAGTGAGCCAAAGATTTTGAAACTTAATTTCGGGAAAAATAAAAATAAAAAAAGGTACAAAAGTACACTGTGCATGAATTGCAATTTATCACGTATTTTTAATCCTACAATTTAAAGCAGGGGTACTCAACCTTTTTTTCTGCTGGGCCGCATACATATGTCAGTTATTTCCCGCGGGAAGCATACGTATGTTAGTCCCATATAGGGCCGCAACATTGGAATAAATGGGGGAGAAATGCTTTAAGACCAAAATAACATTGGAAATTTAAAATGTGGAAAACTGATCAAAATATTATTTCTCCTGATTCGCTTTTTTTTAATTATTATAATTATTTTATATTTTTGTCGCTAACACTAGATTGGAAGCAATTAAGAAATACTCCTTCACAATTTCTGCATCAGTAAACGGTTTCATATGATTATCAATGGTATAACAAACTTCACGGGATGTCTTTGTTATCGCTGTGATATTATCACTTACAGAACAATTTGTTGCTACTGCAAAGATTAATCAAGAAAGCCTATTTATCACCTCTTGAAAGAGGTCTTCGAGGAAAAGTGTCATTGAATATGTAATTCCTGTTTATTGGCATTTTTTTCAATACAGCACTTTCGTGACAAATTAAACACGTACTGATCAATGTTAGTTTTTCACTACAAAATACCCAATCTTCGTGGCGTAGCTACCGCCGTATCAGCCGTATAAATGATACGGGGCCTCTACACTTGTAACTACAGTCCCAATAACAGGGTTTCCATATCTAAGAAAGGGCCCCGAAGAAATTTTGATACAGGGACCCATCAGAGCTATCTACGTCAGTGTTCCCAGTTGTCTTGAAACGATGTATTTTCTTCGAATACTTTTCGCTAGCAAGATATGAAAAATTAGTTCCACCCATAAAGTTATCGCTACTCCAACGTAGTCTGTTGTCACTAACAGCAACCGTTCCAAGTAGAAAAATAATATCAATTCATACCCATACGATACCGACAACAAAAAGCAAAATTGATATATCTGATTCCTTGACAAAGGATTTCCCACCAAATTTTTAATCCAGTGTTCTTAAATAAGTAAATTTCTCAGAGCAATGGACCATGACCGGGTCACTTAAAATGGCTTGGTGGGCCGCAGGTTGAGTATCGCTGATTTAAAGGGTATTTTATATACCAGCATTGCTGCCCATTCGGTATAATGAAACTGACTGTGGTGCCGTAGGGCCTGGGTTCGAATCCCGGAGAAGCATGGATGTTTGAATGTATAGTGCCTTCGCAGCAGGGGGGTACTCGAGATAGCCATCAAGCCGCAAATCCTCTCGTGAGGTTGATGATGGAAGAGGAAGGTAAGTGGAAGGCCCCTGACCACCCCCAGGGTATTCGCCCTCAAAATTGGGGTGAAACCGAGCAAAATCGTACTGTCACCTGCATGGTTCTCAAAGCTAAGGCTGACGACAGGCTTAAAAATCTAGCCCTTAACCGTGATGAATTTCGTGGACTTTGATATGATGTTACTATCGATCAGGTGGCATAAGCAATAATAACAACCTATACCATCATTAGCTAAAATTTTAATGTTCAATTTTTTTACCCAATGGGGCTGCATTTTAGCATCTTAGCATTTGCAGACACGGCAAGTCCCCAAATGTGAGAGCCATTTCATGGTGGCACCATCTAGTGGCGGCCTCATTACCAAAAAAAATTGGGCCCTTGAATAAATTTTTTTTAAATTCAAACTCTCGTCGAATGCTAAATATTGTCCCGATTAAATTTAGCCGAGAGTACCAAAGCCATGTTGATACTCAAGGGATCCTTTACAGGCCACATAATCATATGACGCGTGGCTACGATTTTCGCATCCAGAAAATGTATCAACTTCAGCCGGCGTCGAACGCCTCAACCTTGGACTTACGAAGCGGGCACGCAACCTTTAAGTCACCGGAAACGGCTTAGTATTTACAACACTACTTGAGATTAAAAATGATGCAGCATGTAAAATGTTTATTTTATTGGAAAATGATAAATTCGTGCAATTCCAATTCAAAAGTAAATGATGAAATGTATAAGTTAATATAATCAGTAGCTTCTCGGATAAATTAAATAAAAAAAAATCCATACATTATTGAAAGATTCTTAGAAAACAATATTCTGTAACTTACACGTTATTTATTGAAACACGCAACAGTTTCTTAAGCAGAGAATACACAATCTGAAAAAATGTATTACTTTGTTAAAATAATACCGTAGTTCACACACACACACACACAAAAGTAATTATGAATGTAAAACTTATGTTACTGCAATGAATCTTTCAATAAATTAGTGGAATATAACTAAGATGTTTTGTATATAATAATAAAAAAAAAATTCGCGTTGTACTGATGACATAATTACCTATATTTCAAAGCTAGTAGGTCTGATCAAGATATGTTCTAGACCAGCGATACTCAACCTGCGGCTCGCTGAGTCTTTTTAATTAACCCGGGCATGGCCTATTTGCTCTGAGAAATTTACTTATTTAAGAACATTGTATTCAAAATTTGGTGGGAAATTCTCTGTCAAGAAATCATATATACCAATTTTGCTTTTTGCTTTTGGTGTCTTGCGGGTACGAATTGATATTCTTTTACTATTTGGAACGGTTACGGTTAGTGATAACAGACAACAATGGAGTAGCCATAATTTTATGGGTGGAACTAATTCTTAACTATCTTTCATATCTTGCAAGCGAAAAATATTCAAAGAAGATATACCGTTTCAAGACGATTGGGAGGTTGACTATTTTGTGGTGAAAAACAAACATGGATCAGTAATTGTTTGATCTGTCACGAAAGTTCTGTACTTAAAAAAATACCAATAAACAGGAATCATTCAATGCCACTTTCCTCGAAGATCTCTTTCAAGAGATAATAAATAAGTTTTCTTTTGAATAATCTTTGTTGCTGTTGCAAAGTGTTTCGTCAGTGGTAATATCCCATGAAGCTGGTTTTATTATTGGTAATCATATGAAACTGTTTATTGATGCAGAAATAGTGAAAGAGTGTTTCTTAAATGCTTGTAATTTAGTGTTGTGAAAAAATGAAAAAAATATAAAAAATAATTATTAGAAAAAGCAAAACAGGAGTTATAATATTTTGATCAATTTTCCACATTTTAAATTTCCAATGTTATCGATTTTTAAGCATTTTTTCCCATCTTCCCCATTTATCCTGATGTTGCGGCCCGCGGGAAATAAATAATATGTGTATGCGGCCTAGCTGAAAAAATGGTTGAATATACCCCTGTTCTAGACTATATACTAATTATTTATTAGATATCGAAGTTTAAGAAAGCTGCCATGAGATGCTTACTTTTCTTTTTGGAAATGTTAGTGGGGAACCAATAGTCATGTTTGAATTGAGTCATGGGTCCTAGTTGCATCTGTCGAAAGAAATGATGATATGCATTGGATTTTTATCCAGAATAACGAAAAAGGCTTTATGAAATGTGGTGAGGAATTAAGAAGAACGTAAAACGAGTTCAGGTGTTGCCATCGTTATTTTCATGTGTGTCGTAATTATGGAAACAAATGTAAATAATCTTTGTTGACTCATAAAATAACAATTTTTTTATTCACTTACAACTGTCTAACGCATTTATTAAAAACAGAAAAAAGTTTGATCTAATCAAAGTTAAAATCAGAACTTTTTCAGCTGTTACCAGACTACAATATTTATTTATAGAATCTAAAGAAGACATAATTAGTTTAGAACAATTAAATTTACTTCAATGAGATTTTATTTTGAAGGGACAAGTATAAGCTCAAGTAGCACACTTTCATCATTATATCTTTCAAAATTACGAAGTGTCACTTATACTTCTTGTACAGTTCTTGAACAATGTCAAAGGAAAACAATCACCAAAAATTGGGTAAGGACTATAACTTAGTAAATAAATTGAATTTTACTATTTTTTTTTCAGAAAAACGTTCAGATTATATTATTTTTAAAAAAATTACTTTCTATATGAAAATTGTAGAATAATAATCGCACAACGTGTTATACAAATACCAAATGATTATCTTTTAAAATTCCATTTTATTTAAATATAAGTTAAAAAAAAAAACAATTCAAGCATCTAAAAGCTTGATATGTGAAACTACCATGTATTTAGACAAAAATAGTTATCTACAGGCAAATCAAAGTATTTTTCTTTTAATTTAGAAGGGAGGGAGGTGTGATGTGTGCTTTTTTTTTAATTTAGCAAGAAAAATTTGATTCTCAAAATGCTTATAAGACTTTTGTCTAAATTTAAGCACAATAAGATAACACTAATTTATAAAATTGCTTAAAATAAAATTTTTTTAAAAAATTAGATTCACATTATTTCTGTTTTTAAAAATTACTTTTCTTTTTAATATTTTATTTTGCAGACATATGCCCAGGGAACTGACAAATGTTCATTAAATGTTTAAAAAAAAAACGTTCCTGAAGAAACTGCAACACTTTTTAACGTAATTAAAAAAAAACAGAGCCTTTTAAAAATAGCAGGAAATAAGTTACCGCAAAATATATAGTAACTTGTTCTGCCTTAAGAATCAGATAACTCTAAGAAACAAGTAAGATTGATTAATTCATTAAACAGAGTAACAATTACTAAGGCTAATTAGTAGTTTGAATTCATTTCTTGCTTTAAAAAAATCTTTTTTTTGACCTTGTGGGGAAAAAAGTTTGAAACTAAAAAAAAAGATTAAGATTGGTTATTTAAATGTAGAGAAGGTAGTGTAGAATGAATGGTCCTCTTGAATGATTGATCATTACTATCCTGTAATCAGTCGTGATTAATCAGCAAAAAAGATACAAAGTTTCAAAAGAAATGCAGCTTGAAAGAGCTGAGTAATAATTTAAAACGAAGTATAGACTTTTGCAAGACAACTCTTTTAGAAGTAAACATTTCAGAATAGTTAATTTTTACGAACTATCTAATATTTTTTTTAACCAAGTTTCAATCCTTTTTAACAATTCATTTGTCAATTGTTTTGTGAAATAGTGATCAGTTTCAAGATAAAAATTGTTAATCATAAAAGTTCTGAAGGTGAAATACAGTTAAAAATAAAATAGGAGTCTTATAAAATCGATATTTCAATCAAACCTATCCTTGAGTTAAGGTATCCGACTATGTTCGAAACCGTGATTTTGAAAAGCGTATAAATGGATAATATTTATGATATTTAGTGTCACTTAGATTAGAAAATGTCCATAAAATTGTTTTAAGAATATTATTGCAATAAAAAATTATTTTAGTACAATAGAGGTCTGAGCTATATACAGGCAAAATATTATTATAATAGAAGCATTTTTCACAAAAGGAAAATATTTGAAAAAAGGTTATTCTAAGTTAATTTTTAGCCGAAATATTGTATTGAAATAATTTTTTTTTGTCAAAATATCCTTAAAACAATTTTATACATGTATTCTAATCTAAGTGACACTAAATGTCATGAAAATTACCCTTTTATGCGCTTTTTTAAAATCACGGTTCCGAACGTAGTCGGATACCTTAAGATAATAATTGAATATTATTATCGGAAGAAAAAATTTCAGAGTGAATAATTTCTTGACAAATGTAAGGATCAAGTAATTTTGAGTCCATTGTCAAATCAACATGCAATGTATAAATAAAAAAAACAAAACAAATTAAAGTGAGACAATTTTTTTATTCTAAAACAGAAAACGAATTGTAAATAATTTTATTAAATAAATGGGCAAGAATTTTTTGTTTATAATTATAGCTGAACTCTTCTTAATGTGCATCCTGCAGATCGTTGTAACAATGATCGGTAGAAATAAGTATACACTTAAAAAAAAAAAAAAACGTTTCAATACCTGAATTTCATAAAGTAATATTCAGCGTTTGATATAAAGATTATCTTCAGATTTAAATTCACTGTATCACATAAACCAAATAAAAATTATTTTCTTAAATAATACTTTCATGGTGTTAAAATAATAAAAAGGTATAAAAAATTAGCATAATTCTTCATCGATGGTAATGTAATGCATGAAAATGGAAATGAAATTTACCAATATTGTACAAAAATGCGAAAATTGATACACTCTAAACAAATTGACACATACAAACATTTTGAAAATACATTGACGATACTTTCATTATGCAAAAATATTAAGATTCTTACGCAATGGATGACTCCAGTTTTAAGGACTTACACTTACAAAAAGAAATTTAAAAAAGTTTACTGTAGGGCTTCTTTAAAAGAATACCATTTTTAAAAAATATTCAAAAAATTTGTTTATATTTAATTCTGAGAATGAACTAAAATTATTAGATTCTTAATGTTTTATGTATTAAAAATTAAATTATACTCTCACAATCATACCATTTATTATTATTATTTTTTTTTAATTTTAAATATACTATTATAGTTTTTTATATTTTAAATTGTAATTGATCAGAAGTAATAACTATATTAAGTATAATATATTAGTATCATTGATTCTGAATTTTATTTAATTATGTACGGCAAATATACTTGAAAATATTTTCTTTAATAATAATAACGCTTGATTCAAGTTTAATACTATAATGCTCCAGCAAAAAATTCCAGTAACAGGATCTTGTAAATATTGTTCATGTGCACATATAGGCAAATAAAAATAAAATTTAAATAAATTATATTGGTAATTATTTTAATAAAAAGTAGTAAAATGTTTTTAATGTACATTATAATGAATGAAAAACAAATGAAAAAAGGTTAATATATTTAACCGAACATTGTTCTAAGTGAAGAACTAACCTATAAAATTAATTCACTTTTACAACTCTGAAATAAATCCTCATAAATTTTAAGC
This sequence comes from Trichonephila inaurata madagascariensis, assembly GCA_019973955.1. Taxonomy (NCBI): domain Eukaryota; kingdom Metazoa; phylum Arthropoda; class Arachnida; order Araneae; family Nephilidae; genus Trichonephila; species Trichonephila inaurata. Next base: position 110,664 of record BMAV01018808.1, read on the forward strand.
CTATCCAATTTTTATAGCATGGAGTCAATCATTAAAATTAGCTTCGATTCATTTAAAAGTTATGAAAATTCCCATTATTCGATTCTTAGAGGAAAATACTAAATACGATCCATTTTTAATATTACATATGTATCACATTTAATATTTGTTTCTTATATGATTATAATTAATGTTATTTTTAAGTTTAAGAATAGCTGTGTCATTTCATTACAATAAGAATATTTATGAAATAAATTGACAATAGAAAAATTTTTTTTTACAGTCTGGAATGTTACGTGATTTGAATTTTTCCATAGCATTATACGAGTTATAATCATAAATGCATCACGATATTTTTATTATGCACTTTGTCTAACCTTATGCACGAAAAGTGATTATATATAATTATGAAAGTTAAGTGCCGCATTTAAATGAAAACTAATACGATTATTTGACATTAAAAATTATTACCAGCCACTCCTTTTTTATAGTAATTTTTAGCAAACCTTCCTTAGGATATAATTAAATTAATTTGTAAGCATTCTAGTAATTTAAAAAATATATTTGACCTATTATTTTAAAATGACTAACTTGTTATTCAATTAAGGAAGGAACCTTATACTGCAAAAATATTTTTAAATTAGAAAAAAAAAATTATTTGAATACGTATATGAAATTATTTGCTGTGCTTTATTTTAATGCATTTTACACATATTTGAGTTTTTATTCGACTTAATAATGAAGACTTTGGAGTATTTTCATTTTAAGAATGTGCTATTTTTATTCTTTTTTTATTTATCAGTTGAAATATGCATAAATTTGATTTTTCAAGAACAATTGTATTTATTTACATTGATATTTTGTTATTTGCTAGCGAATTAATGTGATAGTTTGGAATTCATTATAATTCATCACGTGGATATGCATTTTCTATGAATGTCGCCTCTCCATTTTCATCACAACACCTAGATTGCAGAGTGGATTTTGTGTTTTTCCTCAGTAATACCCACGGTCACACAGCTTACTGTTGGCGTTATTTGTTATATTCTTCTAGCTCGAAACATCCTAAAAAGCGCAAGTTGCATGGTGAAATGGTTGCCTCCTTTTTGGAATAGGAACTTTACCACTATAGTCAGGCACAAGTTTTGAGTCGAATCCATTGTAAGCAAATAACACGGAAATATGGTAAGAATCTGATGGAAAACAAAGGGATTATCCGTACTTGCTTGGAATTGTTGATTCAACATTATACGAGTATACAGCTCGTCTCGACAAGGCATAAATTTTTACGGTTCGCTTCTGCTGAGCATTGCGATCCGTATCTGATCACATACAGCAGCCTGTCTGTTACCAGGATTTAAAAACATCTATTCAGCACTATATCCATCATACTTGGCAAGAAACTTGGGATCAACAAGTCATCAACAAACTACATAGCATTCATCTTTCCACTGCTCAATGGGCAGCGATACCAGTACGAAGACAAGATGTCCTCTTGACTCGTCTTCGTATTGGACACACTCGTCTAACACAAACACATTTGCGGCTGGGAGAGAATCCCCCAATATGTGACTTTTGTCATTGTGACCTCTCCATTTTACACATTTTAATAGAATGTCCAAAATATACATCTAAAAGAAACACCTTTTTTAAAACCAATCTTTTAATTTTGACTGATTTGGTAGGGAAAACTCCCCATCCAAATCTTTTTGCTTTTTTACGCTCAATTGACATTTTACATGAAATATAATTTTCTTAATGATTTTATTGTACCATTGGATTTTCTTTTAAAAAAGAAATATCTATACAATTTTACATTTATCTTTTAACTTTGACTGATTTGGTTGGGGAAACTCCCCATCCAAACCTTTTTATTTTTTTACATTCAATTGACATTTTATATGAAATATAATTTTTTTAAGGATTTTATTGTACCGTTGGATTTGAACTGTGCTTTTAATTAGATTTTTAATATTATACATGTATGAATGCATACATATGCATGTATGCATATACTTTATGCATTAAAAAAATACTTTTTCTTTTTTAACAAGTGTTTGACGCAGCTTGGCCCTTGCGCCATTAAAATTCAAACTCCCTCACTCTGCTGAGCATAGTTCTAATTGGATGTAACGCTACCCAAATATATTCTTTAGGTTTAAAATCCCTCTATACATTCTCTATAGGTATATTTCTTGTATTCATCTTATTGTTTCACAAGCAAACTTCACTACTACAGTAAAATTTGAAAACCTTTTTAAATAGGGTGATAAACAGTATGACTGTTTTACCAGAGGAGAGGTTTTACCAGTATGTCTCTTCTCCAGGACTAAATATATCTTCCCTAAATCTAAATGTTTTTTAAGAGGTGCCTTGAAAGGCCAAATAATGCTTGTGAATACCGAATATGACTCCAATATTTCGTAAGAAATCAACTCCTTCCTTTCTCAGTGGCTCGGTAGCCTGGGGTAGGCCTTGGATTTCTCAAGAAGGCTTTTCCAGGCTAGTCTTCTTCCTGCCAGTGTTCTCCAATTCTTAGTTCTCAAAACTAAGAGATCTTTTTCTAGGCCATCAATTCATCTACGATTTGGCCTGCCCTTTCTTCGTGTGCCTATTGGTTGGGCATTGAAGACTTTTTTAGTGGTGCGGTCTTCATCCATTATGAAGAAATCAACTCCAAAGTGAGAAAATTTCCCTTAGTTGATGGGAGAACAACTAGAGGTATGGAAATTATCTACGCTTTACGTTTTATAATCACACGAAAGGTGTGAATCTCAATAACTTCCTGATGTCCATCAGCAAAGCGCATATTTAATTGCTTTGGATCGAGAACCAGTCCACATTTTAGAAGAAGAGAGCAAAATTTTTCTCCAATGAATCACTTACATGCTCCAGTGTCAGCTTAAACTCCACTAAAACAGAACTTCAAAAATGATGAATGATAGGACTATATGTGTGTGTAGAACACGAAAATAATTTGTAGTATCATGGTGCATTGTTTCAATTTTTGTTTTTAGAGAACAAATAGAACGTTTTAATTTAATAAGACCTAGATTCCCATATCTGTAAGAGCAGTAAGTCCCTTTTTCCTGCTTATGAGAAAAACATTGCATGCGGCATTAGAAGATGAAATCCTCATAATCTCGTATTAAATTTACGAGTATCAGTCGTGGGAAATGAACACGAATTCATTTGAAAAGATAGAATTTGTATTAAATGTAGCAATAAAAATAAGAGAGTGCCTCAGAAATTTTAAGGATTTTCAATGTGTCTGACAAAATTTTAACAAAATGTTTTAAGGTAAATGATAGATTATTTAAGTTAAAGTTTATCTATTTGTCCAAATTTAATAAAAAATATATATATATTGTTAGGTAGATCGGGATTTGTGGATTTTGCACTATCATTCTAAAATAGCAAAAACAGTTCTTTAGGAGCGATGTAAATTTATTGTGGAAAAATAATTCTTAAAATGCAAGATACAGCACTAAAATTCTCTTAATAAATCCTCCAAGAGGGTTTCTACAACTATCAGTGTCTAAAAATACAAGTACGAAATGTTAAAAATTATCCGCAAGAAACCTCTGGTCCTTTTCAACAGCCGAAGTAATACTGACTGAGTTTTAGCGAGTGATTGCTATTTATAGTCTGCGCAGCTACCTTCCAGTTGTAGCTCGAAAAATCCACTTACGTCATAGATCGTGATGTTACAAATTTCTCCAGTAATTTCCAAATACATCCATATGGTTGCCAAAAATGAATCAATTTAATTGTATATTTCGACAAATTTCCATTGATTCGCTATCATTATAATGTAAGGGACAATAAAGATGTAAGGGTATTAATGTGAGGGTGTGAATATTATAATTTTATATCATAAAAGAAATACTGCAGAAAGTAATATTAACATATTAAACATCCAGATATAAATTATTTACACTATTTTAAGATGAAATTAAATATTAATTGCACCAAATTCGTAACACTTTTAACCAAATGCATTAAATTGATAGCTGTTGTCATTATCATTTAGAATAGTTAAATCTTCCTTCAGAATGTTTCCATTATTTTTCTCAGAAATTTCTCTATCTCTCGGTATTTTTTATAAATCTGTTCACGACTATTGGTAGAAATTGTTAGTGTCTAAATAACTTGAATCATCGTTAAGAGTTTCAAGCAGTCTAGACTTTATACATTATGACTGTCCTCAAAAGTTTTATATAACATGAAAACAATTTATTTCGTTCGTACATTGAACCGAAACATTTTTTTCAGAGAAATTTGTTTTTAGAAAAAAAATTAAAGTAAAATTTTATGATTATTCCGAAATAAATCATTGGGAAACTAGAACATCTAGCCGTCACGTGATCTATACTATGAACTAAATCTTTTTATGAGAAAATAAAAGTTTGAATAGTAAAGAGCCACGATTAGAAAACATGAATCATTAGTTTAATAAATATTCAGAATCGCTTTATTTAAAAGTGCTATTTTCCCAGTCTGAATACCTTAATTTATATCTTTCGTAAAGTGAAATGTGTTATCTGAAATTTCTTTCACAAAATATCAGTTAATTAAATCAAGTATTAATTAGATGCAGAAGAAAAATTGGGTCGAACTGAAAAACTGATTCCAGATAACTTTTGAATTTGGATAAATTAAGAGTAAAACAAATTCTTCACAAAAGGAGGAAAGAAAGTATAAGAAATACGGTTTTAAAATAAATGTTCTAAGTAAGAACAGCGCAATCTGTTTATCTAGTAAAATGTTGCTTAATATTGTTTTAAAAATCTCTGCGCTCCATGACGGTAAATTTCTGAAACAGTCCATGGTAAAATCTGTTTTGGCACATACGCCAGACACAGGCCTTTCATAAGACAGGACACAAATTTTAAATATTATAGCTGCTTCATAACTTCTGCACATTTCCCTCCCAAAAAAACTGTTTTTTTTTATACAAGTAAATTTTGTTCAAATTCATCTCTAAGATCAAAAGAAAAAGGAATATATATATATATATATATAATCCATAATATATATACACAGATAGCTATAGAACCTAAGTATATACATATATACAGTCGAACCTCTACATAACAAACCTCTATATTGCGAATTTTTCTATATAACGAAATTTTTCCTGGAACCTCGAACATTTCACGATTTTCTTCGTAAAATAACCTCTCTATAGCGAAGTGGATTTTTTATATAACGAACTTTTTCTTTAGTGATTCAATTTTTGTTCTCCCTTTTTTAAAGTATTTTTTTAAGTTATTCTCCCTTTAACACACTTTATGGTTGTCATAAATTTTGAACTAGTTTTATTAGATTCTAACTCGCTGAGAGCAATAGGGTTCTGGACGTTTCATCCAAGAAGTGCAACCTCTTTGCACCCCCCCCCTCTGCCCAGTTTACTAGAAATATCTTCGATATCGTCTTTCAAACTCAGTGGAGTTGTCCCGAATCCCCGTGTTCCATTTATAAAATAATGTATGTTTAATATTACTTGTATGCTTTATAAATTATAAAATGTCCTTAAAACTAATTAATTTTAGTATAAAATTATATTCTTTATTGAAACAGTGAATTCTTCGATTTTTTTTCCCCCCTTGCAGTTTTTCTGTCTCTTTCTTTCTTCCTTGATGGGTAAGATATATAAAATAAACATTTATTAATTTAGAAAAACATGCGAAATTTTACTTTTTTTTTTAATATATGGTGTTTATGAATTTATAATTTGTTTTATGTGGTTCATAAAGTATATTAAAAGATGAACTTCTATATAACGAATTTTCCCTATAACGAACTTTTTTCCGGGGTTTAGCGACTTCGTTACATAGAGGTCCGACTGTATTTGTTACTATAGCAGCAATACTTTGTCAGTACTTAAATTTTTTAATGCTTCAAAAATTTAAATACAATGCATCATTTAAATTTTAAAAAGAAGATTCTGAAACTAACTTGAATTTGAGTTAATTTTTCAAGATTTATTTAACACTGTTGATTAATTACACTTTAAAAATGATACTGACTTATGTTTAAGTGACAAATTTCTCCCTGATTTGAAAAAAATGAAAAAACTTCTCTATTTGGAAGGAAGTTCTTCGATAAAACGTGATTCAGCTCTTTCTCAAAAATTTCTGAAATATTTTTTCGTGTTAAAGGAAAAAACATATATTCACAAAATTAAATTTATTAGAGTACCTTTTAATGACATAGATATCTATACATACAAGCATTTAATAAAAAATAAATCAAACAAAAACATTCACAGGAACATGATAAAATGTTCAAGTTTTTTGGAAAACAAACATTTACTGAGTTCTTGGCAAATGATCTAGTATTTTTCTTTGCATTGTTTTATTTAGCATCAAATTGTCAATGCATTGTTCGATGCCGTCCTTTTTGTTATTCATTTCGCCATTGGAATGGGCGTCTGGATAATTGCACATACTTTTCATGTTGTACCTTATTTCGGATGAGGTGGGATGATATTTTTTGAGCTCTTTGAATCAACTCCAAAATCTCTTTGTCTGCCATAATTGGGACTGCACACACATTATCATCATCTACTGCAAGGAATCCTTCCTTTGATATAGTAAGACACAGTTCAATAATACAGAAACGTTCTCAAACCTTTCATTAAATGTCGACTCAGTTTCACTATCCTTCTTCTCCAGAAGGGAAATCTTTTAAGAGAAAAAAATGCATGAAAATACGTAGTAGTTTGTCGGGACCATTGTTTCATTTCACGTTAACCGATATTTCATCTTAAGCGTTTTCGTGTTAAATGTATTTTGATGTATATTTATAAGACATAAAAAAAATTTATCCCATATAATGTTATCAAATTTTCATTGCCTTATACATAACAGAAGATAAAAAAATCCCAAATGTAAACCAATGGTTTTTGTACTATATTTAACTATTTCATAGGGGAAATATCTGAATTATTTAGACGAGTTTCAACTAAACATGACAAAAAGAATATACATCATATGTTTATGGTATATTAAAAATTTATGTAGAACAGTGTTTCTTAAACTAGGGGTTGTGACACCAAATGGGATGGCGTGACCTGAACTTGGAGTCGCCAAATGCTTAGGATTTTTGACACATCTTTTTCATAAAATAACTTATTCGCCATTATTATTATTACTAATAATTTAGTTGTTCATTCTTATTAAAGAAAACCATCGCATCCTACACCTTTAACAACCATAAAATCAAATTATTGATCAAGTTTGCAGAATATTGAAGAACTTCGCTCAGCGGTGTCGACTCTTATTCCAAGATTTAATAATATAATTAAAAATGATCAAACACATTCTTCCCATTGATACTTAAATCTTGCATATGCCGTTGTTAATAAAAGGTGATGATCTCAGAAGTGATTCCAAATTGACTACACTCAAACAGATTGTAGTTTATGTATAATTTAGAATGTAATTAATGAATTTTTAATTCTGTTAATTAAAATTTCAATATATCGTTATATTAAAAGTTAAAACTTACTGCGGATGTTTATTTCTACAAAACAAGTATACTACACACAAGTATAACAAACACAAGTATAACTACAAATAAAACACACATAGAGTGAGTAAACCTAGCGAATTGCAAATGGGAGCCCACACAGGAACGTCTCAAGACTTTTTGAGGTCTTAGGCCCAGGGACATCTTAAGATATTTTGAGACCCTGGGCCCATACAAAAGTAGGCTCTAATGGTGATGGTTAAAAGTAGACAGTACATAGCAAGCATTGTCAAATACTCCTACAAACGGTAATTTGTAGTAAATAAATGTCCACGACTCACAATTTCTCAACCCTAGACATAAACCGGCTCGACTGATGGCCGCATTTCGACTAAAAAGGATGCATGATTGCTTATGGTATTAGGGGTAGGCCTTGACACGGACAACGGTCATCAAATAATAATAGTCTTACTACACAGCTGGCCACCGTAAATGCAACACCAAGAAAGACAAGAGATAGCACAACAAAATTTATTTTGTAGATAACAAGTTGACCAAGTATCAAATGATTAAATTTATAGACTTCTGTGAAGTGTGGTTCCTGCCAGAATCAGTAGCCAGAGTAGCCGCCATTGTTGGAGATCACCGCTGCCACACGCCTCGGCATTGATTCAAAGAGACTTTGGATGTGTTCTTGGGTACAGCAGACCAAGCAGCTTCCACAGGTTGCCAAAGTTGATCTGGTGTGGCAGCTGGGGATGTATTCTGGGTCAATCGTTGATCAACCATGGACCTCGTGTTTTCTATCTGCAAAAGATCCAAAAAGCGAGCCCGCTAGGGAAGCAATTCAATCTGGTAATTGACGAAGAACCTTTGGACGAGTGGTCTCGCATTATCCTGTTGAAATATGGCTGTGGTCAAGCCCTGAAGGTAAGGAAGGACAACTAGCTCCAACACATCGGAGATGTAGCGCTGGCTGTTTAAAGTACCGGCAATGCGTACTAGAGGAATGCGAGAGTGATATCCAATACCGCCCCATACCATAATACCCGGTGCAGGACCAGTGTGGTGGTGCATAACGCAGCTGTTCAGCATTCTCTCTCCACGGTGTCTCCAGACTCGAATCCGACCATTATGGTGTTGCAGACAGATGCTTGACTCGTCAGTAAAGACAACTTCATTCCATTCTGTCACCCACATCTTTCTTTCATCGCACCATTGGCGGCGGAGACGTCTGTGGTTCTGTGTCAAGGGTAGACCAAGCAATGGACGTCTTGTGGGCAGACCACTCTGCTGTAAACGGCGTCGAATGGTACCCGCAGACACTGAATGATGCGAATCGTGACGTGACTGAGCGATCCGTCACTACCATGCGCACAATTTACCTGTCCTCACGTCAAGTGGTGCACTGAGGTGGATGCGATCGACCACATCGGTCCGTCGCACCCTCCTGCATCCAACGGTCACATATCCGCATTTGTCTTTTGGTTTCGTCCAACACGACTACCGATTTTCCTGAAAGGTAATCCACAATCTCGGTAGGCCACTATCCTTCCTCTGTCGAACTCGGATACTTGATCAAAAGCTGATCGCTGTTTTCTACTTGACATGACTGATCGTTTTTTGAAAAAACCACAAGAATAACACAATTGCCGAACTTGAAATCGTCGAAATCTCTAAACCTTAAATAGCGCTTTGAGATGGCGCTACAGGTGCGCGTGATGTGTGTCTGTGCTGAAATTCTAATCATTTGCATATCTCACCTCCGCTAATGGATGTTGTTAATTTCATGTTATTTGCATGCTTCCTTCAGGGTGTTGCATTTACGGTGGTCAGCAGTGTATTTTTACAGTTGACATGCAGTTTGGAGTTCCTTGTTTATCCGGATATA
>BMAV01018809.1:0-110458 GCA_019973955.1 Trichonephila inaurata madagascariensis
TATGTTATAAAAAATTTTACAAATTTTTTTAAAATTTATTACTTTTGAAATTTTAAAACGTTTTCACGTTTTAAATCAAGGGTATTCAAAATTGTCAAATTTTTCCCAGACTGAGTATAAACTAAACAAATACAACAAAAGAGATAAAAAAGAAGAAAAAGATTAATTTATTTAAAATTTTTTAAATTTTTCTTTTGTAATCGGGCCCCAAATACATTAATGCAATAGTGGTTCCCGCCTTACTTTTAAAATTTTTGTCTATAACGTTGTTAACCTTTCTTCTTTTTTGGTTCTGCCATAGGGGCAAAAAGGGTTTTACAAAATTGGGGTCTTATAAGAACTTTTGCTAAAGATACAAAGGAATTTCGTATTGTCAATAACTTAAAAAACCCCTTTTGGGAAGAGTTCTTTCAGGCTTCCTTTATGAAACCAGTGACGGGTTTCTAAAAGTTGCACAATAATAATTTGAATTTTTTTCTGATTTTTCACTGTTTTTGCTTAAAACTTACATTTTCCTCAGTGCTCTAAAATTTTGGGGGAAAATTATAATTTCGTAAAAAAAAACGTTTTTGAAAAAAAATGCTTAGTTTCCCTTTTTTTAAACAAAGTAAAGAAAATTTTCTATCTCCCTTGCTACATAAAGTTATACTCAGCTTACACCTCATTTCGAAACCTCCCATGTTCGTGTTTTTGTTTCTTAAAAATTAGGGTTGATTACGAAAAATCGGTTATATTGATTCTACTAATTCTATCAGTTCGGTACCATCTATTGATGCACTTTGAACATGCTATACCATTCCTCCTACCTTCAAGTATATTTAACTCAAATTTAAAGTCATTCTGACTAGTGGAACTGTGAGTATTGTTTACAGTATCATTTTCCGTAGATTAATGGGTCTATAGTTTCAAAAAAAGTTATTTTTAATCGCAATTTTGATTATTTCTTTCTTTATTAATATTTCTACAGACTAATAATACTACATATAGCAAAAACAGAAGAAAGATATTTTTCGTCTGAGCTTATATCATATATCGAGAAAATGAATATTCAGTACAAAGATATAATAATGCAAGATAAACACTAATATATACTAGTATTTTAGTAGAATATCTGTTTTGCATTCGATGTAGACCATAATTTTTTAATATTCTTCTAAAAGGTATTTTCATTTTTAGCAACTGATTTCTGGGATTTTGAGTACTTTATAGAAAAAATAATGGATATATTTTATAAATATTTTATTTTTTAAAATATTTTTGATCATTCTTATTGTATTTTTCAATTAGAGAATAATATTATTTTTCTTTTTTAGTAGAATATTTTATATAATGTAAGTATTTTAGTAGAACACATTTGGTTTGCATTCGATGTAGACCGTAGTTGATATTTTTCTAAAAAGTATTTGAATTTTTAGCAGCTGATTTCTGGGTTTTGAAAGACATTTATTTTAAAAACAAAAAAAATGGATATATTTCGTAATTATTTTATTTTTTAAAATAGTTTTGATTATTCTTTATAGTATTTTTCAATTAGGGAATAACATGGTTTTTCTTTTTTATAGCCTTAGAAATGATGGTACTTGGAATTAATATCTTTCAAGATAACTATCCCGAAAGAACTAAAATTATATTTCATATTAATAGTAAGTTTATTTAAGATGGACATTTTGGACATAAGCTTTGTTTTCTCATGAAAACTATAAAGTTAATTTTGTTTGTGAAGAAGTATTTTGACTTGTTTGATATCTAACGTGTTTTATAAGCATATGCTCTATTTGTGTATAAGCAAATTTCTTATTTAAAATTCAATTTATTCTAAAATTTTCTTTTACTTTTACTTATAGTAAATAACTAAGAAATTAAAAGAATGATAGACTCGAAACAAAAAATAATATCTTACAAATTAAATTCATTTAAGAGTAGTTGAAAAATGTGCGCTTTGAGCTTATATGAACCGATTCTTTCAAAGCCTAAGCAATCGTGCTCCTCAGCTGGGTTCTCAGCTACTCCTTTAAAATTGAAATTAATATTCTTATCTTAATAAAATGCATTCGAAAACAATAGAAGGAAAATAACTTGTTTAGTGTTTTTCTATTTGATTTCACAAATTCTTGTTTACTTAAATGTTTCCATATAAACTTTTAAAATGAGGGGGGGGGAAAGTGAGAAAAAATTTCCCCTTTTTTTTATTTTTTTGCCAGCAATTTACGGCCTCTAACATGAAAATAAACAAATTAATTATTAATTAACAAATTAAAATTTTAAAAAATATACATAAAGTTTCTTTTTTATTTGTAGCTGTATTCATAACGAGAATTTTCAAGATTTTTTCCGTACATCTTAACCTTTGTTTTCCATTTTTCTTCAGAAATAATGTTTATAAGTTTAAAGTATTGAAACACAGCAATGTAAAAATTAAAAAATAATGCATAATATTAGTATTTAATATGATATGGTTACTAAGTAGATATTTATTTTAAAAAACACCTTTGTTCCCTTCAGTCAGTGAATTTTTCTAATTTTTAATTGTAATTCATATTGCTTAGCAATCACATGCACTTCAAATTGGTAAAAAAAATTGATACAGTAAAACAAATTTACTAATTTTTCGACTACAATAAAGATGAAATTTTTGAAACAATTTTCTTTAAATCTTGCCAGCACTTGACAAGAAACATAGGATTTAGTTTTCAGTTTTATAAAATTTCATTAAATACCGAATTTGTGAGGTTTATTACCATTATGAATTTTTTATACTCATGTAGATATATATGTGTGTATATTTGCAATTATAAATTTCTTTTTTTTAGCATCAATTTTTCATTCCATGATGTTTTCCATCTTTAAAAAAATCCTTGCATCAGAACTCTTAAATAAAATACACGCTTTAGGCACAGGTATGGGATTTTAGTACAATTGAAACGTCTTTTATTTTAACTTCCGTGTCATACTATGAGATTTAAATTTCGAATGTTTTATCTAAAAACTATCTCAGAAAGTATCCGTTATGAGACGTGACTCTAGTTATTTAAGTGCTAAAATAGTTTTGTGTAAATCTAAAAAAAAGTATTATAATTATATATATAATTATAATACTTTTATTATTATTATTTATTTATTTTTTTACATTATTTCTAAATTAATTTTAAAGCAGCTCTCTAATTTCTTTTTGAAATACCCCTTATTTTAACCAAAGTTAAAGTACTTTAAATAAAGAGAGTAAGGTATTTATCTTAAAAATATTAAATTATAGTATATATTTATAAATTAATACATTTGAAAATATTATAAATTTATGATTCAAATATATTTAATTTAAATCCAGAGGGATATGAGAAATATCTTCTTGAAGTAATTGATGCTGATGTGCTACCAGCTTTCCTTGGTGGAAACAGAACTGATCCAGATGGAAATCCACTTTGTCATTCTTTTGTAAGTAGATATATTGATAAAACGCGGTTAAAATTTATTAAATATTTAAAATTTAAATGCAATTTAAACTAGAATAAAATATTGGGTTATTAATAATTCACTCCAAGGTTTCGAAGAGCTATAGTAAGAAAACAAAAACAATTCAAGTCTTATTTACATGCTTTATTATTGTTCTATGTGTGAAACCTTGGTTATACACGGCATGCATTAATAAAAGGCACTTCTCACGCTGTGCCCACAGCCTAACTTTTTTCATGACTCCATCTAAACCTTTTTCTGAAAAAGAAGTTTTTCGTGTAGCTGAATTAAAGGTCATATACTATGAAGAGCCTTAGCATTTATTCGAATTCTAAATATTTATTTTTGGATACCGACTCTTCGGGTATGTCATACCTTGCGCGTGATCGCCGTTACACTTCTAAATGCATGAGCCCGCTTTTAAATCTGTCGTATGCAGTGGCATATTATTTTAGTTTTGATGAAGAAATATGATATTTAACTTAACAGATACTGTATTTAATAGATATAGTACAACAGTATTTTCGGATGAGGAAAGTCTGTTTGTGGGGATGATGAGAATAGAATGATGAAGAGTATAATAGCAAGTATGATTCCTCTACTGAAGTCTATCCAGATAATTTCACTGAGGGAGCAATTATCGTACTTGACAAAAGGAACACATCAAATTCAATGGCTAGAAAATGTAATCGTTAGCTTATGACAATATTTTTGTGTTGTATGAATAAACGCTCAAATTATTTTGTTAAGTACTCAGAAACCACCAACTAAACATCAAGCCAGACGCTGATTTCTGAAGTGTTTTGGACTTCGATTAACAGAAGAATGTATAGAATGAAGAAACCAGCAAGCACAATGCTTCTAAGAAATTTTTAAAAAAAATTAAGATCCAGTGAAAACTTCTTACTCACTCGTGACGAAGACTAAAGGAGTGTATAAATAATGTAATGAAAGCCCTAAAAAAAAACAGGAAAACTAAATTTACGATTGAAAAGTGTAATAAACATATTATATTTCTTCTTCTTCCTTTTTCACCTTTGTATGCAAATGTTATGGTAAAAACAGATTGTAAACATCCTTGGGTATGAAATACCCTGCCCGTGAAATCCCGTTCGTTTTTTTCGCGCGTGCAGTGCTGGGTTAAAAAGACTGTCCATGAGCTGAACACTACTCTCAACATGGTATTATCAATGTGATTGACTACACATGACATCCTTTCAGTGTTATCTGTGTTATGCGAAAACTTAGTCTTTTACATATAACCAAGTTTTCGCACCCCCTTGCCCGCGTGATGTAGCCGAACAGCGTGACAGAATAATACATGTGTTCTACAACGTTGAGAGTACCATTTTGAGTAGAGTGTGGCAGGAACAGGGCTTTCGCATTAATGTGTGCCGTGTAACCAAAGTTTTTACACATTGAATACTTGTAAAGTACAGTAATACCCCGAACCTACGCTATAAGTTTGACTAAGTAATAACCGCGTCAGGGTATAATTTCGTACATAAATACATATAAATTATTATTAGTTAAGGTCGGAGATGAAGGAAAACAATTTTAAAAAAATGATTAGCACATTATAATTTTAACATAGTTTCTCCATTTCAGTTATAGTACCGTGACGTTCACGAATGATGGTTGAATTTAAATTTTTCTCGCATCAAGAATTTTTTCTTTACTTTCTATAATTGTTCTGACCGTCAATTTCGTTAATTAAACTTCTTCACTAATTCCAAATTTTTATTTTTGTAACGAAGTTCTTAATAATATTAAGTTTATATATTCCAAAGATAGTGTTTTTCTTTTTAGCGTGATGCAGAAGAATTAGTTTTACTTCATTTGGATGACATATCCGTCTTTCAAATTTCTGCATATAGTGTAATACATATAATAAACACGATATAACAATCATAACATATAATAATTAACACACACTCTCGTAAGTAATAAATAAATAACACAAAATAAATTATGATATCTAAGCATAGATTCCGCGCAATACGTCCTAACGTACATTAGCAAATCAAAAAGCAAGGAGTGAGTAATCAAGTTGTGTAGTGCTCAAACAAAAGCTGAATCAACGAGATTTGAACTCCGGGTTCGCGTAAGTCAAGATATTACTGTATATAAATAAAACGAATTGTTTTTATATTCTTTCAAATGTTCTTTTTTGCTGTATTCGTATTAGGGTTTTTAATATAATGCTTCAAACTCTTGGAGGAATTGTGAATAACTTCTTTTAGAGAATTATTGGAAAATATTTATAATTTAGTTTAATAAATGTTTCCAAATCTGTGAATAAAATTTAGAAAAATACATATAAATGAATGAGTAAGGAGAAAAGTGAAATAAGTGAAATGATATAAATGAACAGTGCTGTTTTTGATTTATTCTTATAGTTCTCTTTTTACCCGGTTTTATTTTTAATTATCCATTTCATTGGTAATATTATCAACGAGATCCCGTAGATAAGACCATGTTGACATTTTTGCTTTTTTTTTGTTATTTTGTATGGTAATATTTCGTTTTTCTTTTTTTATTTTTTATTTATTTATTTATTTTTTGTATTTTCACGTTTTTCATTAAAAATCACAAAACATTTTTTATTTGTTAAAAGTCATTTCAGAAATGATTAATCAGTTCTGCTCTTCATGAAAGAGTTTATAGTTGAATATTAAATTCCAAATTAACATTACCATTATTTGAATATTTTCATACATTGAAGGAAAATTGTGCGTGTTTGATGTTTCCTGATAACATTAATAATATAATTAAAAGATCATTATAAAACAAAAGTAAAAATTTATAACATTAATATAGAAAATTAAATATTTCAAGTATATACTTTTACTATAACTTATATTATTGATTTATAAAGTCGCAGTTAATATTCGCAAAGATATATGACTTCACCAGGTACACGACAAGTATACATCTTAAAGGAAAATTGAATGTGATATTAACTTAACATATGTACGGATGATATGTGAAGAACGGAATGCTAAATTTGATGTATCACTCTGCATCACACATTTAACTGTAAATAAAAATTATCAAGGTTTGTTACGAGAAAAAATGTTATTGTTTTTCATATGATGTTAGTTTTAAACAACAAAATACATTTCTTACTATTTGTTTTATGCTGTAATATTGAATAGTATATGTTGTTTAGCGTTAATGCATATTTGTGCGCCTGTTATAATTTTTACTGGATAAAATGCTGGCTAAAATATATATATTCTATTAAAATGTATCGAACATTTTGAGATATTCTTAATAAAAATATGCAAATATGCAAAATTTTCGAATTTCAACATGTATTATTAATAATTTTTAAGAGTAAAAAATTTGAACTTATAAATTGGCATTAACTTAGACATTAAACGATATAGTAAATACTATTTGTGAAAATATTTCTTACGTTAAAAAAAAATGGGAATTTAAAAAATTTCTTGAATATGAATAAAAGTGGTGCAATTTAATCTAATGAAGCCCCACACACATTTTTCGAGTTTTATAATTTTATTCAAAATATACATGTTCTAAATAATAATAACCATATTTTTGTATTGAGTGTATCAAAATTTCATGAATATACTATTATTCATTATCTTTCTTTCTTAAGGGTAAATATATATTGTGGCTGAAATGCAAGACAATTTTTATATATATTTTGGTTTTGAGATTATCTAAAGAAGTACCGGATAAAGTATAAGGAAATTACGCATAAACATTGATTGATATAATACAAATGATGAAGCATATTGCTTTTTGTAAACACGCGTAATAGCGTTTACGGTTAAACAGCACAAGGATGTCTGAGCAAAAGGCTTATAAAATGAAACAAGAAATATTAGTAATATGAAGCATGATTTCTTTTTACATGCAAATTATGTTTGAAATAAGACAGTTTATGAGACTGTGTAGAAGTCTCTACTCCTCCAGCAAAAGTGCATTTAGGTCCTTTTTGATTTTAAGAAAGGGAAGGGGAGTTGCAATTGCTCTCCTAAGAACACCCTTAAAATGGTTTTTGAAATAAGTTTTAGAGAATTTATAGTTTATCCGTACGGAGAAGGTCTTTATTTTCCAGAACTGGGTCTGCTAAATGAACCTTATGTGAACTATTGTTGTCATCTATAAAATGAATTCACGGCCAATTACATACATAAAAAGATCAACAAGAGTCTTCAAGATTCATCTATAAATCTCCCAAGAGTCATAAGGCTTCCGTTAAAGACAAGGAAATCTGGGCACTCATAAAGCGATTGGTCGAACTATGATAACTAGTATATAACTAGTATAGTATTATTGAATTCAATACATTGTTATTGGATGGAGGGTTTGTGGTGAAAATTATGATTGAATATTGGAAGTTTGAGAAGCATTAACTTAGGTGCATGTCAGAATCGTATCTAAAAGTTTTATAGCACATGAATTGTTTTTTACAGCACATGCAATGTGTTTTATAGCATTTAAAATGTCTTTTATATCACATGAAAGGTGTTTTTTTTTATAGCAAACGAGTTGTGTTTTATAGCATTTGAAATGTATTTTATAGCATTTGAAATGTATTTTATAGCACATGAAATGTTTTTTATAGTACATGAATTTTTTTTATAGCACACGAAATGTGTTTTATAGCACATGAAATGTTTTTATAGCACATGAAATGTGTTTTATAGCATTTGAAATATGTTTTATAGCACACGAAATGTGTTTTATAGCACATGAAATGTTTTTTTATAGCCCATGAAATGTATTTTATAGCACATGAAATGTGTTCCATAGCATTTGAAATATGTTTTATAGCACACGAAATGTGTTTTATAGCACATGAAATGTTTTTTTATAGCCCATGAAATGTATTTTATAGCACATGAAATGTGTTTTATAGCATTTGAAATATGTTTTATATCACACGAAATGTGTTTTATGACAAGCGAGTAACAATTAAACTTGAAAAAATTAAACTATTCGCCTTCGCATTCTGAAAGATATTATAACATTAACATATTAAAATTAACTTTATAATTTTTAAATTTTTGATAATTGGATATTTTTGATTAACTTACCAAGTTGCAATAGGGGGAAGGTGGGCGCCATCAAACTAGTTTAACCCCATTTATCGGTCCTAAGTCCGAGGTTACACTTGGATATTTTATAAATTTTTATTTTATAATTTTTTTAACTTAGTTTGAAAATGTTGGAAAAAAAATTTATCTTCTATATTCGCAATTGATATTTTGAAATGGGATTTAATATTATAAGATTCATATAATTTCAATTTTTTAATTGATTATTAAGATGTGATTAACTTATTTATATTTAAATATTTTTCACTCATATGTTGGGCTGCTTTGCGCCTGTTTAAGATATTATATACCAGTGTATGAATTCACTGGTATATAATATCTTAATGATTCGAATATAAATTTTAAGATCAAATATATATATATATATATATTGAACATTTATTCATATGTATATATTAGAACATTTTATTCAGATTAGTAATATTCCGGGCTAAGTACTGTCTTTATGTTTCAAGAGTTACCTATAAACATAAGAAATATAAACTAGTTTTACAATTATGGAATATATGGGTTTTTTATTTATATTTGCTTGTTCTCTAGATGGTTCATCCAAAAGAAGTCCCTGAATACTATTATTTACAAAAATCAGAAAAAACACTGTCAACATTACCAGGAGTGAAGAAACTAACCATCACACGTTTCTCTAAGGTAGAGCTCACCTTTGAAGTAATGGAACCGAATTACTATTTAGTATGGGAGTTTGAAACAAAGGACCGAGACATTGCTTTCGCTGTGTATTTCCAAGAAAAAACATCAAAAAAATCTAAACCAATAGAAATATTACCAAAACAAAGGATAGACACTTATTATGAACCAGAAACTGGGATGTATAAGTGTCAAAGAGCTGGCACTTGTAAGTATATCACTGGAATGAATTTTCCCATTACTTTTATATAAGTACGAAAATTTATATGTATGTTAATAAGTACACAGTAAAATGATATTAATCATTTTATTCAATATTTACGAAGAAATAGGAGTATTATACTAATTTCCTTTGTATTCTTTTGCATTCCTTTGAATTCATTATTTTCATTTTGTATGCACATTGAAAAAAAATAAGATTAATCAATTAATCTTGTATATGAGTATTAAGTATATATTTCTTTTGAAAAACCACATACCAGTGGTTCCAAAATAAACTGACAAATTTCGAAAAGTTACAATAATAAAACGGTTTAAGTTATAAAAGCATTTCTCACAGCAAATACATGTGACAGAGCATACTTTTTTCTCCCAGATTTTCTGGTTTTAGTTCAAAAGTTTTCTGAGAGATGGCACTGAAAATCCATTCTATGGTCCTTGTCCGTTTCTATGTGTAAAAAATCATCATGATACACCATGTAGAAGGAGGCTCATGTTTTGATTTTAAATTAGTGTTATCTTTGAATGAAGGAGAAGTACAGACCCGAGTAAAAGATTTTGTAGGGAAGTGTTGAAAAAAACGTATTTTTTGCTAAGAAAGGATTTTCCTTGTGTAGGAAGTCCACCGATTGTGGAATATTATTATAGTAACAAAAAGAAGCTTCTAGCTCATATCCATTAATGGTTCACAGAAAAATGCAATAAAAACAACTCACGAGACATTCTAGCAAACAGTGTTGTGAATGATAAAGTCGTAGTTGTTGGATGACACTTGTAGTTATTGCAGAAGTAAATGTTCAGGCCATTAAGAAAATAACTGCAAGCTCCCTAGGAAAACATTCCAAACCTTCAGCTGCATATAAATCGAAAAAATGTTGGTGCATACGACAATGTGTAAGTGCTTAACTTTGTTCCCTTTCAAAATTTAAATACAGACACATTTCACACCGTATCCGTAGAGAAAAGGTATACGTTTCAATAAATTGCTGGAAATGATTGTGTGAAAATGGCAATATTGGTGTGAAGTCTGTACGATTTTTAGATTAACATTTCCTTTTCGCTGGATTCGTCAATAAGCAAAATTGGCTAATTTGGGGAATCGAGGACCAGTTTTGCGATTCTTTATTCCTCAACGTGATTGTATGGGGTGCTGTTTCCAGTATAAGTGTAATTGAACCCTGTTTTATGTGTAATACAGTGATTTCAAAGAGATTTGCTGGAAATTTGCACGTTTTGGTGACCATTGAAAATATTTCATTCGAATCAGCCGTTACATCCTGATTATACAAGGTGATGTAAAGTCTCACATGACTGCTTTCAGTTTTTTTAGCTGGATTTTTTAATAACTGTCATTCTTATAACTACCCTTGCTTTGAAAGAAAGGAAACTAAAACCAGAAACATTAAGAAAAAAATTATTCTTTGTCACATGGATTTGTTACAATTCTTGCTATTTTGACTAAAACATTTTCATATTAAAATTTTTTAAAAACTGTCATTCAACTGTTTGACATCCTATATATATACAGGGTGTTTACAAATTAATTGGGGAATTTCGTAAGTTATGAATTTGCGAAATATTAAATGAAATTAACCCGTTTAAAATCAACTGAAAGTCATATCCTAAGTTTATTCAAAGAAGTTGTTAGGCGTCATAATGTAAGAATTTGGGAGTCGGAAAATCTCCATGCCATCCTAGAACAAGAAAGGGATCATCCCAAAGTAAACATGTTTTATGCAGCGAGTTCTTTGAAAGTTTTCAGCTTATTTTTCTTGATGAAAAGACTGTTAAATGAATCATTTACCTGGATATGCTTGAGATTTTCCTAATCCAATCATCAAAGAAAAAGTGCCAGTTTACATTTTCTAATAGAACGGCACGTCTTGTCACTACCAAAACGGCAGTACATCTACATCAATACTGAGGTACTAGCTAGGATGGTTTTGAGGGTTATTTAGTAGTCATAATGATCACCGAGATCTTTTACCCGTGGATTCTAGTGTATAGTGTTTTGTAAGGATCAAATATATACTCCGCCATTTTCTGCATCCATTCATGAACTAAAATTAAGAATCTACGCTGTCATTAATTTGATCAACGAATATATGTCGACAAATCTGTGGCAAGAGCCGATATACCGATGGGCATTTACATATTAACAAAATGAAGCCACATATAACATTTGTGATAATGCTAAACTTGAAATATTTTTCTCTCTTACGTCAATATGTGCTTTAATTTTTTTTCTTATAAATCACATGCAATAAATCATTCTTTTTTCCCCAACTAATTTTTAGACATTCTGTATTGTTGCTTGGATCCCTATTATACTTTTAATTTTCTTTATTCATGCATTTATTATAAATTACTTATTATTAATTTGTTTTCAGGTCTTTTTTATTTTTTATTTTAATAATTTTTTTACTGATTATTATTATTTATTTCTATATTACTTTTGCAAGATGTCACCACAAGTTCTTTTAATTGATTATTTTTTTATTTAGCCTCTTAGTGATTTAATTCTGAATCTTTTTTTTTTTCAAAAAAATATATCAACTATGATTTAATTACATAAGCTAATGTCTTTGTAATGTTCATTGACCAAATTTCTTTTCCAGTTTTGAATTTATTTTCGCTTCTATATTTTAGCGGTCCCCTGCCCCCTCCCTTATTTCCCTTTTTTAAACGTAAGCTTCTTAATTGAGTTAATTTTGTTTGTTTTTTCTTCATTGACTTTGTCTTCTTAAATTTTACTTTCTCCTTCCTTTTAGACTGAGAGATTTAGCACTTTTCTTTTTCCCCTTCTGTTTTCAGTAATTGGCTTTCTCTCAGTCTACGCGCAGGTTACAATATCTTCTTCAACCATTTTAAGGTGTACCAATAGTTAATGTATCCAAAATTTATTTTGAAATCACTATCCCACTAACACAGGAGCTCTCAGCGCTTCATCCTAAAAATGTATTATTTTTTTTAAAAAAATAATTGCTGTATATGTATATGTATATATATATGTCGCAGGGAAATGATTAAATTAAGGATTTCATCAAATCTCTAAAGAGATGATCTATTTACGCAAGATGTGTGTTAAAATAAGAACTCTGTAAAGTGAATTTTCTAAGGAAAGTAAGTGATTTGATCAAATCCCTAACCTGTTTCAGTGAAATGATGAAATAATATTGTCGAGAGTTTAGATGTGTTCCTTTAGCAAATATGGTGCATTACTAAAAGTAAAGTAATTAATACAACAGCAAGCAATGAATTACAAATTATTTATTCGAAATTAATTAACAAAATAATTAGAAAACAAAGCTGGTACTTTTTTTTATTTAAAAAAAGGATATTTGTAGAATTTTTAAACATTTTTGAAATTATACAATAATGTAGTAATTCAGAAATATTCTGCTTTATTTGTAACATCTTTTTTTCAGTTATTATTTCCCTTTTTAAGATCACTTTTTTTTTTCATTATCAAAAAGCATCTTTTTTATCTATAAAGAGGGCGTGGTCGAATTCCCTAATTTGTTTGTTTACAGTTTTCAATTGAAGTTTTATCCAGTTTCTAATTTTCAGGAATTCAAAAGTGATATATCCATTGAAAGATAATAATGCAAACAATATAACTAAATAAAACTAAAAAATAATATTTAGGTCATTTTGTTTTGGTGCGTCACGTCAGAAAATTGGAGTAACTTGGCACGGACGAGAAAGCGGGATGTAAAAGGGAGTGGTAACAAGCGAAAACAGAGCTCTACAACTGCTGACTTGTTCATTTCATCATTTCAC
This sequence comes from Trichonephila inaurata madagascariensis, assembly GCA_019973955.1. Lineage (NCBI taxonomy): Eukaryota > Metazoa > Arthropoda > Arachnida > Araneae > Nephilidae > Trichonephila > Trichonephila inaurata. Next base: position 13,191 of record BMAV01018809.1, read on the forward strand.
TAAAACAGTTCGGGGATTTGATCAAATCACTTGCTTACATCATGGAAATGACCTCAAAGACGCGCGCGCGTTTAGCGTGAATTGATCATCTCCCTTAGGGATTTGATGAAATCTCTAATTTCATCATTTTCCTGTGACATATATATATATGTGTGTGTGTGTGTGTGTGTGTGTGTATGTAATAAGTGATGAAGTAAGCAAAATCTATTTTAAGTAACACAGAAAATAACACTTTTAACCTCAACTAAATAATTCTAAGATGTTGTGTTAGCTTAATAAAGTTGTGACACTGGTATAGATTGATAAAGTTATTAGTTATAAACATAAAATTTAGAAAAACGTGACTTCATTTAGCAATGGATTTCAAAGTTTGGAATCACAGTCAGGCGACGAAGGTGGTTGACTCTTCAAATTAGTGATTATGATCATTAACTCGTGGACAGAGTGTTACGGGTTCGAGTCCTAATGTCACTGAAGTCCTTCCATGTACCTCCAGGCTCTTTATTTCAAGGTGTAAATACGCATTTAATTTTAATAATAAAAAAGTTATGGATCGAATTGCGTTGCCAAAATATAACACAAAACATTTTGTATAAATGCGCCTACTTTTTTCTTATTTTCTTATTCTAATGTTCTATAAAAGACTTGATTAAAGAAACTTATTGCTTGATTTAAATATAATTGTACCCATTTCCAACTCTTTTATAAGAAATCTAACTTATATATGTACAAATGATACATACTTGGATGAAAATGAGCCAAAAGCTCTAAGTATTTTTATTTTTTACAATTTTTTATATTATATTTTTAAATTTTTTATTTTTATTTTGTAGATTGTATCTTTGTAATATTTATAAGTTTCCGAAATAATCCACGACATACACTGATTGAAGAAATAAAATTCATGTTTTCATTGAATATATTTTATCAGAGATACTGGCTATGCTTTACTGTCAAAAAATAGTATACATGACTTTTGAATGGAAACAAGAAAAAATGAAGAAAAAAAGGTTTTAAACGTTAATCTTGGTGAAATTTTGAATAAATATGTATGATATGTGTATGATGATGATGTATGGTGTATGTATGACATATATATATCACATGTATGATGAATTGTGTTCATATACTGCTCGTCACATAAAATCATCTGTTTATTTTGTGTTTTTTAACCTTAGTTCAGATTGTTTTTATTCACCAAATATTTTATATACTTCAATAATCAATTCTTAATTTTATCCATTTTAGATATTGTCGTATTTGACAACTCATATAGCTGGTTACGTCCAAAGGAAATTTATTACAGATTGAATGTAAAAGGATCTCATGAGATAGAAGGCGATGGAATGAAATAGCGAACAAATGTATTGTATTTAATATGTCATAAAATGCCTGTTCTTTATTTTGTTGTAGTTAATTACTCGTTTGTGGACATCTTGCACATATTCTATGATGCATATTTATTTTGAAAACGTTCATCTTTGTTCGTATTTTTATTTCTGTTTAATAATGAACAAATGTTTGTTGAAGCCATGCATACGTTTTGTGTATATTTGAAAAAAAAGTGTCAATATATTACTGTTAATAAATTATTTTGTGTCATTGGATTATAACGTTCTAAGTATTACTTTACTGAGTATTACTAAGTTTATATTTTAAGAAAACTGTTAAGCATTGTGCGTGTTAATTTTAAATTAATTTTTCCCTTTCGTTAAAATATATTTTATTAAGTGCCGTATTACAATTTATAAATTTTTGTTCAACATTTAAGAAATGAATATATTAAAGATAGCAAGAAATTTTTACGAATTTGAAATCACTGATCAATTCGCTTTTGTATTAATCAGTCATTTTAATTTTTAACAGAAATTTTTCATTGTATGCTTATTCGAAAATAAATATACAAGGTGTGAAGCAGAAAATAAAATAAAATAAATAAATAAAAAATAAAGAATGAGACTGGTATAATAAATCATTGTACTTCCGGAATCAGTTTTCCGTGACTTAAAACTAAACTCAGTGGCTCAACAGCCTATGGGGGTCATGACCTACATGCCTATATGTTAATCAAAAAGCAAGTTTTTGAAAGATATCTGATGGTGTCTTTTGAGAAAGAACAGTTTCCGTACTTCTTTGGCTGCCAAAAAGATTAGTTTCCCGTCAGTTATGTATTGTTTACTTGTTTTGTGATATATTGTAAATTATTATATAAGGCTCGTAGGTCATAATCCTATTGTTTAGAGGATGGTGCAAAAAATTTAAGGTAATTCCTTTATTTAAGTATTTTATTTTTTTTCGTTCCTTGAAAATAAGAATAATATTTGTACTTTTCGTTAATATACATTTTATTCAAATGTTCTTGTAACTTAGAAGTCTTCATGGATTCATTTGGCAAAGCTTTTTTTACAAAGTAATGATTGTTTTGTAAGCGAGAGAGAGAGAGTAAATACATATTTCAAATACTGAATATTATATTTCCAGCATTTCTTCTTAAATTAGGACATTTTGAATTGAAAAATGTTTCACTGTTTAGATAAATTTATTTTTCAACAGATTTTTAGATAGTTATAAAAAAAGAGGTTATAATGACTTCCATCCATTAACATCCTGAAATCTGAATTATTTGTGTTTCGAGACCATACTTAAAACTGGAAAATCCCTTGTAGTGATTTATTTGGATCTATTAGTAAAATAACAAATCAAAGAAATACATATAGAGGCTTTTTCCTAAAGACCGGCCGAATAAAGATGTGTTTATCTATTCCGTCGAATCGTGTCGGTGTAGACTAGTTAAAACCTGTTTCAATCGAGAGCTAGACGCGAGAGATACATTAGCCGCTGGACACTAATTGAAAACCCCCGTTTTAATCGATAAAATCAAGAGCATCTTATGAGTTGATGTAGCTTTGGGTTATATCTCTATCATTAATATTGCTCAGTTACCGTTTAAGGCTTAGTCACATGTTTTTTTTGTCCGTAAAAAATTCTATGTTATATATGGGATAACAGAATTAGGAAAGTTTAGCTTGTTTTCTATAATCGATATGCGCTCTCAGGGCCTGCGCATTTTGCTAGTTGAGCTCTTCAGCGGCATTTATGAATTATTGCTGTTCGTGGTCTTGGAAATTACAGCTTGACTTCTATCCAGGGATCTATCTTGAATTCTATACTATTATTTTATGTGTTGTCGGAAACGTATAATTTTACTGCCCGGAAAATTAGATATAATTTCAAATTTATTCAATCTAATTTCTTTTATTTTGGTTTTATTTTTATTATAATTAAAATAAACATATTTTAACAAGTAATATAAAAAAATAGTTTTTAAGTCAATTCCTACTTAGATCAACAATGAAAAATTTTATTTTAGCTACTTTTTATTAAATCGTTACAATTAATATAAATATGTATATACATAGGACAGAATCACAACATTAAGTGGTAATTAGTTTTTTTAATTGTCATTAAAGTATCGTATTGTCCTTTTAATTCAGTCCAACTGAATGCTTCAACACGTGAGAAAAAAAACCTTTTCAAATTTTGACACAAGTCGCCAGAAGGGTCGCTAAGTCGCCAACGTGGCTGTATTTGTAATTCTTTAAATAATTAGTTTTATTCAATTAATTTTTATTAATTATAATTAAATTATTGTATTGTCATCCAAAATGATCCTGTATATAAAATTTCAGCTCAATTCAGCGCTTTAAAATGTATTTTATTAAAGATTGAAAATTCCACCAAGATAAATAAATAAATATACAAATATATAAATAAATAAATATATAGACAGTGCGAGCTGATAGTAGGAATTGAAAAACACTAGGAGTCTAGAACCTGAACTTTGTTTCCCTAAAAGTTATGTTCATAGTTCATGCAGAATGCAGGTTTTACGTGTGATTGTGTGTAAGATAGACTCTCTAAAATATGATTGGTAGAATGTTGAAGTGGTGCATTTTGGGGGACTTTTTGTGAAAATAATTTATGTAACCAAGAATATTGTAAAATCAAAATTTAGTCAGTGTGTTATTGTGTTGGTTACACTAGACGCTCGTTTATTAGAAGCTTAATTCGAACGCGGTGAATGATTTTAGAAATTATGTAGAAAAGCAAGTTGTGGTGGTTTTATAGCATGATATGGAGAAGTAAAAAAGAAGTAATTTTTACTTTATTTAGATCGGCTTAGGATTAAATTAGAAAGGCATAGAAGAAATATAATATATTGCTATAGATATTTATGTCTATTATAGATTTAATTTCATGCACTCATCAACTTACTTAGGATGCTAGGGAATTTATTCAGTAAAAAAGTCATTACAAGCTCCAACACTTTTGTCAAACACGTTTGATAATGTGAATCATATCTTTACCTACCATGTTTGCAAAGACTTCTCACCGAAGCTACTAAATCGAACATACATATACGACTAATTTAAATTTTCAATGTATATGTGCGTTACAATAATAAGATAACAATTTTAGACAGCTGCAAAAACGCTCAATTTCGAAACAATATGTACTTGTCAAGATAAAAAACAAATCAAGAAGTATGATTTCTGTGGAACATTCCTAAACAGCTAAAAAAATCTATATGCCCATTTATGATATTTCTAGTATATGCCATGTTTTCTGCTAAAAATTCAGCTATGTCATTAAATATCCGAGATTTACAGATAAATATCAATGACCTTTTTACTTCTACCTCGACATTTTTAAAAAAAGCTCAAAATATTAGGAATATTTTAAATTTTAATTCAAGTTCAAAAGTTCATACAATTTGAAGTACCAGGTAACCTAAAAGTATGGATATACTTTCAACTTTTAATTACAAATAAACAAAAATGTTCACTTACATTTTTATGCTCCATAAAGAAAACGGTAAAGTTTCCCTTACTTTTTTTTACATGATTCCAATGTGTGCACTATTAGTCACGCTACGCACATCGGGCTTTTACGATTAACGTTAGCTCGGCTTCTGCTTGGGAGATCATTTTTTTTGGACAATACGCTACTTATCATCATAAATCTTTCATGCCACATATAAATTGTGGATTTTGAAGGTGGAATTCGCTTATAGGTAGTACGAAATTTTCACTGTCGTTGTGTTGCTGATTTGAACTTGATAAACCATGCTAAAACTTGTCCTTGCTCTTGCGGGGAGAAACTCTTTAGTAATTAGAATGTTGGAATACGGGGACGTTGAACTATATATATATTTAGTTTGCATTTCATTAAACAAGAGCTTTAATGTTCCCCTTATGAAACACAAAAATCGGAAATGAAAACCGTTTCCGTTGTTTATTTTTAATTCCTTTTTGAATGTATAGCCACATATTTTTTAAGCCCACAATATAATTTTAGTTTAAGAAAACGTTGTGTGTCTGATTGGAAAATTTAGTTTTCTGCTTTCTTTTTCTGTTCAGTGCACATTTCAGTATTTCGTATCTGTGTGCATAGGATATGGTATTATTTTTAATTTTTCGCAAAAATATATATATATATATATATAATACCCATAGTTAAAAAAATGAAATGTGTTATTGAAAAAAGTACCGTAAAATCCGAAGTATAACACGCATCCCTATACTTTCAAACTGCAATTTCTTTTAGGGATATTCACCGTATAACGCACAACTTCTTTTTTGTAAAGAAAAATTAAATTTACGTGCGCAATGCTCTTATGTTTTGAAGCCATTTCTTCGAGGTATTACTCCAAGCTTTAGAAAAAGTAGTATATTTCTAGAATTAAAAACTCCTTAAATTCATAATGAATGTGTGTCTTCTCTCTCTCATTTCTTTTAAATAAACAATATTTTAAATTATGTAGAGATCTAGTTTTTTCTATGCTAATTTTTTCAAGTTATACTTCTTCTGGGGCGTTAGAGAAATAGGATGAGGGTGAATTTTTACGATGCGCGCGCACACCGTCACGGATGTGACGCAAAACCGTCGCGGATGCGAAAATGCTTTGTCTAGAAATATACAGAACGAAACAGATCATTGCCGCCTTCGAAATCTCAGGAAAATAGTTTTTTTTTTCACTTCCCTGAATAAGAGCACACCCGGTTTTGAACCGGAGAACTCTCAATTTGCAGTCGAGTTCTTTACCGCTGAGCTATATACCCCGTGTCAGCGAGCCTTTGCTTTGCGTTCCGTAGGAACGGATACGAAAATACTTTGTCTAGAAATAAACAGATCATTCCCGTATTCCAAATTCCAAGAAAATATTTCTCTTCACTTCACTTCCTGAAGAAGAGGAGGACACCCGGGTTTGAACCGAGGACCTCTCCATCTGCAATCAAATGCTCTACCACTGCGCTATCCACCCCGTGTCAGCGATCCTTTGCTTTGCGTTTCGTAGGAACGGATACGAAAATGTTTGATTAGAAATATTTTGAACGAGACAGATCATTCCAGACTTCAAATTTCTCAAAAAATATTTCTCTACACTTCCCTGAAAAAGGGGACACTTTGGTTTGAACCGAGGAACTCTCGATTAGCAGTCGAACTCTGTACCACTGAGCTATACACCTTCCCCTCCCCGGGTCTGCAAACCTTTGCTTTGAGCTGATTTGTGACGTCACTGCAAGTAGGGAGAGATCGTCCTTCGCCTACGGATCTTCTCTGATTCATTTGTTTGAACACTTTTTGTTATTAAACCAAACATACTTACAGGAAATTTAAAAAAATAGTAAATTAATCTTTAAATTGTGTTTCATGTACATAAAACATAAGAGTAAATATTAGTTTACCTATTTAAATAGCAACTGCAAGTATCTCATTATAGATGTATTTACTACGAACGCATTGCGATGAATATAAACACATTACATTGTAGCAAATTATAAGAGCCTTTTGTATTGGTATATTTATTTTTGAAGAGTTATCCTTCTTTTTCGGCGTTAGGGAAAAAGGATGAGGGTAAATTTTTACTATGCGCAAGCACACCGTCACGGATGCGTGCGCATACCTTCACGACACCGATGCGCGCCCGCACACCGTTGTCTTATATTTTAACATGCCACTTTTTTGGTGCTATGAGACTGATATATTTGGGGATCATAATAACTATTGTTATAAACCATATCTGTTGGGACGCATCCCCCCTGTATATTCCCCCTCTACACCTTACCAATATCTCGGCACCGGAGCCTCACAGTCCATGAGGACCTGGCTCATTCGATCCCTCTCTATCTGCTCTTCCACTTATAATTTCTTGCTCATAGGGCTATTTTTTCCATAGTTTTTGTCTTAAACTTTTTAAATTTGTTTAAATTCGCAATATCTTGTCTCCTGTTCGAGTCTTTGGCATGAGATTTGAACCAAGTGTTCCACTCGTCGAAACCAATCCAGGCATATGCTTCATTCCCATTTTGTAGCCATGGGGAGGGCTTAAGCAGTAAAATATAATGCTCCCATGTTAATCCTATGAGAACTGGAAAAGGTTTCACCCCTCCCAAGGAATTGATCCTGGAACTTCGTTTTTGGAGGTCCTTTATATTTGCGCAATCTTTACGTGGAACTGGCCCTCTCCCCCCTACAGGGCTTTCCCAGAAATAACTCGAATCCTATGCCACCTTGGTTGACCGCAAGAGCTGGACTCGTTTGTTCTTCCTATGAGCATCCTAGATATATTTTTTCAGGACTATATAGCCCCATTTCTTTACTTATATTTAACATTTTAAAATTATTTTAAAGTTATAATATTTTTTAAATCCCGCATAGCTCCGAGGATTTTTGAGATTCGTTAATGAAACTCGGACCATAGACTCTCCTCGTTGAGCTGTTTCATCTGTTATAATTCGTGTGTAGATAGAGGGCTTAGGGCATTATCACTAAAATTAGTATCCCTAAGTTTTTCCTGTGGGGTTCGATTTTTGATGACGTAATGATATTACAGAGACAGAAAAAGGAAACTTTGGGACCACCTACTACTCTGTGTATCCTCGGGATGTACGTGACCATTTAAGTCACAGTTGTTGCACTCCGGGGGGAGTTACTTTCGTTTTCCTTTCCCGAGTTAGCGCCTCCCCATTTGCAACTACAGACTCCGGACCGGTTGTAATGGATTCCTCTTGCGTTTACTCACAACCAGGCCCAGTTTCGAGTTGTTGGGTGCCCTGCCTCTAATTTTTAAATATTTTAATTATTTTCAAATGACCATAACTCGAGGGCTCTTCAGGCGGATATTTTAATTTTCTCAGGAACGATTCTTCCCGCCGAAACATTCAATATGAGGTCCCAGATGTCACATTCGGCTCACTTCATCTCCAGATACAGTCTGATACGCCCCACGTTATTGATTCTATTGTCCAAATTGTTTATTGGTCCTCCTACTGCGGGAGTATTGAAATTTATTTAAATCGTGTTTACCTCAGGTTTGGCTAGTCCAATTGACTGAAGGTTAGTATCGTTCAACTCTGTTCGTGACCGCCTTTAGCCCTTGGCCCAGCTTGCCCCGCTAAAGATTTTTAGAAATATTTTAATCTTATTACGCCAAAGAAGTATAACTTCTTACGTGCGCACATAAGTAAACACACACTTTTTTTATTTTTAAAGCTCTCATTTTTATACCCGGCGTATAACGCACACCCGAAAATTTCGATCTTATTTTTGTGTTCAAAGTGTGTGTTGTACGCCGGATTTTACGATATTTAAATATTATGTTTGTATGTAAATTATTACAAACCTCTTTTGATTGGATTAAATGATTGTTTTAATCGACTTTAATACAATTTTTAAATAAGTTTTGAATTCCTAAGAGAAATTTAAACAATTTTTATTCAAAACGAAATTTATTGATAGGAATATTGATAATTTATTGATAGGATTGATTTATATTAATTTTGAAAATAACATGAAACACTGTCTTACAGTTGATACAATATCATTTTAAATTTCAAAAATGAATGAAAAATTTAAAACAATTAGTACTAATAAGACATGATAAGAAAAATTTCGATTAATTAAAATTTATCTGAGCTTTAACCTCTAAAAATTGATTGTATTTGAAGAGGAAAAATGTACTGAAATGATTCTTTAATTACTTTCCAAAATTTATTAAAACGCTTATTTTCATAAAAAAAATTGAAAGAAAAATTGATAAATCAATGATCATTCAAAATCAATCAATTGAACAATGATGCTGTATAAATTTGATTAGATATCTTGATTTGCACAGGAGAGCTTTTTAAAGATTTTCACATTCTGTTCGATTAATATTTCAATATTTTCTAACAATTCTCATTGAAATTATCTGATACTTTTATCTTTAATTAGTATTCAAAAACTGGAGGGGAAGATCCAATATTGATAAATAAATTCATCAATTATTATTTCTAAAATTCTGCAATAAAATATTTTATGTATACAAAGTTAAACGATAAAAAAACATATCACATTTAACAGATGATTGATAAGAAATAAGTATCGGACCTATTAAGACATATGATGATTTAGTTTTTAACTAAAATTTTCTCACAATTTTTAATTGTTTCTTACAAAATGCAATCACTTGCAAAAATTGATTATATCAGGGTCATTTATTTTTCACCACCTATAATCTATTAATTTTCAAGTTTGAAGGAATTGAAATATTAAATGGCATCGATCTTTTAACATTTCTTGGGATAGATAATCTTTAAAAATTAAGAACTTCAAGCCTTTTTTCCCTTTTATGTTGGATTTATTTATATTGCTACTAAATCTTACTTCGAATACCAAATTATATTTAGAAAAATCTCTGATTCATCAGTTTTTACCTTTATAACCCAAAGAGTTAAGTTTGAATTTAAATAAATATAAAACATATACGTTTGAATCAAAAATAAGCTTGCCTTGTAATGATTTTTAAACTCAATGAGTAAATGTAGTTTTTGTCTGACCTTAAATACTTTTTAAAGGTCTTACAATAGAAAATAAAAACTAAACTCATATAATTTATCTCATTCTTAAATATAAAAATCGTAAATTTTATAAAAATTATTAAATGATTCGCAATTATTAAGTGATTATTAATGATTAAATATTATTAAATGATTCACATAAAACCAGAGTGTTTGTAATAGTTAATTCGATATATAATAGGAGATTACAGAACTTAAAACATTTTAATCTTCTGATGCAAAAATTCATATCAGACAACTTATTATTATTGCGTTTTTGTCATTGACGTTTTAGTTTATTTAAAAGTATAAACTGATACATCGACGTTTAACATAAATTAAAAAAATAAAAATTACAGGATGATTCTAGTGTTTTGTTTCGACATTTTTATTCAAGAATTTCGAAGCTTTCGATTCAGTTGTAGAAATGATTTTAAAATACACGAACTACAGTCTTAAAGTCGTATAAAAATGCTTGGATTTAGAATTTGAAATATTGCCTATACTTTTTAGTATTATATAATTTATTACTATAATAATAAATTATATTAATAATTTATTATTATATTATTTTATTTTTATTACATTATATTTTATTTTTTCAAACATATAACGTTTTTAAAAACGCTTTTTATTTCAAAATAAAAGTGAAAATGAGCTTTAGGCTGTTAAACGTTAATAGAGAAAGCAGATAAAAAACTCTTAAAACTTATAAAAATGTTTATGATTTTTACAAATCTATCCTAAGTGTTTGAAAAATAAATATATAAAATTTATTGCTCGGATTCGAAAAACAAGTACATTAAAAAAAAACAATGCAATTAAAATGACCTTTTGCCGGGCATATAATAGCCTTATCCTTAATAGAATACTTAAGATATGTATACTATCAATTATCTTCCTTCCAATTGCGACATTTCACAAAGCGTTTTCCTTTTATAAATCTTTGTATTTTTGTGGCCATTTAATGCCTGTTTTTTGAATCACTTAAATTAAATTCAGGAAAAAGTATTATTTTTTTTATCATATAGAATTAAGTGTAATAAAAAATATCATTTAAGTACATTAAAATCTTATTATTGTAAATGTTTGCCCAAGGTTAGAAAACATAAGAGAAAATTCTTAGAGCTGGAAATAAGTTTCGTATCTTCAGATACACAAACAACATTTTGATCCAATAACAAAGATTACAAACATACTCTAAAGTTTTGTTTTTCTTAGAACCCTTTCAATAAATTATTCTCATAAAATTGTCTCTAGCAACTTGGGGCTCGAAGTGTGCTTCCAGTTCACCAATAATAGTTAGTTAAAATATTTACTTAAAATACATCAGTTCGTTTTTTTTTTGATTATGAGGAAATTCAGAAAGATTATGATGATTTATTGGCTCAATTGAATATGGTGACGTATACTAACTTCTTTTTTGAAGCCACAGTGTGTTAGTTCACTACCAAGGTTAAATTTTTGTAAGTGCCTTCAGAGATTTACTTTGAATTGCATCTGCATTCAAAGGTAAGAAATATCAATTTCCATGAATGTTATTTATTAGCAAGGTAAAACAATTTCGCACATTTTGATAATGATTCTTAGTTTTGTGCATATTTTTTATACATTTATCAATAAAACTCATTGTTTTATAACACACATACTATTGATTAAATTTAAATTAATGTTATGTCTGTATGATTGTCATTCATATTCATTTATTATAACAAATTCTGCTTTTTTTTTCTTTACTTGTGATTTGTTAGAACATCAAATTGATGTTACTCTGAGTTATATAATCTTAATATTAAATAATGATTTTTAAAATTATTTTTTAATGTACTTTTTTACTTTATTTAAGAAGAATCGGTATCCTCTACAACGCGACAATGTTAAATTGAGCATTTTTATTTATCTTTATTTCAGAAATTATTAAAGACTCAAGATTTTGACTGTAAATTTATCAGATTTTCAGATTTTTAATGAAGCGAATTTTTTAAATACACTAACTAGTTTTTTCGAAAACAAACCTTTACTGGTTATCACTTTAAATTTATTGAAAATTGTCATTTTTTGTTCCGATATCTTCTCTACAGCTAAATATTTTGGAAATATCTTAGAAAATCACTTCAGTATGTATAAATACATATCAATAATATGCAGTAAAAATTGTAGGTGCATTCACCCAGTAGATTCTGAGACAAAAGTAAAAGCAGTTTTAAAAACAATTTTTTGAGAAAATTATATTTTTAATATGAAATGTCACTTCATCACAAGAATTATGATTTACATAACCTGTGTTTACCCTATTTTTTTAAACATTAGCTTCTTCTCTTATTCTTTTAAGATTTTTTTTTTTTTCTTTTTTACTTAGATTGTACATAAATTGTATATATAACCTTTTTTAGTTTTCGCCTATGGAGATATTTTACGGAATTCCCAAACATTTTTGCTCAATTCATATAATTTTGGTTTTTTAAACGAATGCATTACCCACAAAGTTAATCTTTAAAAGCCTGAATACCATGAAAATAATCCTAGTAAATTAGGTTGGGGAATACGTGATTATAAACATTTGGTTTTCTGTTCATATGAAACTTTCCTGAAAATCGAATTAAAAGTTCTCTATATATTGACAATGATTTTAAAACATACGAAATTTTTTTGTTTTTTTAAAGTAAAAATTTAGATTTTATTCGTAAAAGTTTTTCAGCGATAATGAACATTGCATTTGATATATATTTATGTGTGTGTATCTTTTATTAAAAACATAAATAAAGTTTAAAAAAACTTTCTTACATTAACTCACTCGCTGCGTAGTTATTTTATCAAAGTAGGTTCAGAAATTGCGTATGGTTTTTTTCGTTTTTAAAAATCAAAAATAAAATCTCAAAAGTTAAAAATACAACAAAAAGAAAAAAGATTTTTCAAAAATATAGAATTAGACCATCAAAATAGAGCAAAAACATAAAAAAAAGCAAAAAAAAAAGGAGCAAAAAGGGGTAACCAAATAGTCGAAAAAAATCCGTGGAATCGCTGGTTGCGCAAATTTTGCAAAATCTACGTTGCCCGCGTGGAAATCACCGGATGCGCAGCCCAGAGGGTTTTAAATAAACATTTATTTTTATACTTAAGCTAAATTTTTTAAAAAAAATTTTGAGTTTTTTTTTAAGATAAGTTTTTGGAGCAAAATTGGGAAATTTTAAAAAAATTTCTTTTGTTTAAAGGGATTTGTTTTTTTCTAGAAAAAACTTTAGAACTTTCTCCTCAAACTTTTTAGTATTTGCATCAATTTTTTATTATAAATTTTACTCCCTCCTTTTAAAAAACACTTATTGAATCAATAATAATGTTTTGGGTCTAAAAAACTACAATACGACTTTGATTATTAACCCCCTGTTTTAAGATAAAGAAATTTTGAACAAATTTTTTTATGTTTTTCCCGAGAGTCAGTATTAATTTAAACTTGTTTTTTGTTTACAATTGTAAATTTTTTATCAAATGCTTTTTACATACTGATAAAATTTTTGATGTATTCTGTTAAAAGTGTATTTTATTATTTATCATGTCAGAATGTATTTTGTTTTGCTTCCTTTCAGTTAACTTAATAAATTTTTTAAAATAATATTTTGTTTTTGATTTTTGGATATACTCGTGCTCTCCTTGTAGGGTTATCACGCCCTCCTAATGGGACGCGCCCCACAGTTTGAGAGACGCTGCTTTAGAAATATTTCAAGAATTTTACTTCACTATAAAGTATCTATCCATTTATGCAGTAAGTTTAGATAAAATAACGCAAACAATTTTAAAAATACAATTTTTAGAAAAAAGTAATTTTAATAAAAAATCTTATCTCGTCAAAAAAATTCTGCACTAGTTACCAATCGTTGTTTTTACCTTATTATACAGAGAAAATCAACAAATATTATCTATTTATCCACTAGACGATACGAAATTAATTTTACAATTAGTTTAAATCGTCTATGCTTATGTAATGTATATTATGCTATATATTATTCGAATCTATGCTGGTGGAAATATGTGCGGCATTCAGAGACGTGTAACCTTTTTTCTGCAAGGTTGCATCTACAAGCAACTGGACTATCTTCATTACTTTTATTTTCGCAAATAGTTCTACCTAAAAAAAAAGCTCATTTACGCTTTTTCAACAATTTACTAAATCTTGGTATGTTGAAATCAGTAATAATAATTTATTAAAACTAAATTTCAGTAGAATTCAGTAATGATTAAAACTGAATTTCAAAACACAAAATTCTTTAAAAAATTACAAACTTCGCTCTAAAAGTATATAAACATTTACTAATCTAACATTTAAACTTGTAGTTATTATTCATTATCTGAAGTTAATAGCGTATGAATAAATAAAAAAGACAGAGGTTTTTCAACTGCTTCCCAGGTTGAAAAAAGTCAATGTTTATAATTTTATCTATTAATGTGGGCAAAGAACGTCACGTGATTTTTTTTTTTTAAAAAAAGTCCTTTTGACATACTTCTAATTCATAAAATGGAAAATATGTTATATAACTGGAAAGGGGTTTTGATTTGGAGAATTTAAAAATATCAAAAACCCAAAATAACTTTTTGTGAAGATGTTTAGGCTACTGACTCCTCTTTATTTTTACCCAACTATAAAAAAATGGCATAAAATAATTTTAGTGAATTTATTAATCTTTATGCATTAATTCTGTGTAATAAATTTGATGAACATGATATATTAAAATGTAAACTATTTAAATTTTTTTCAGATATAAGATTAATATCATAAACATATTTATAAAAAATGTATTGCTTATACTTCACCTGAAAAGTAGCTTAAGATAATGATAATGACACAGTGTAAATGATAAAATGAAGCATGTTGCATGCCTTATTATGGCAAGTATCATTTTTCGGAATTTGACCAACTTACTATGTCTACTAATTTATTTTCATTTGAATAGCACCCGTGAATTGTAGCTTATTGTATTTTTATTATTTATACATTTAAATTTCTAAAAAGAGTTTACAGAAAAATATATTTTAAAAATAAAGTCAAAATTTAAATTTAAAATTCCTTTACGTACATCTTCTAATTATTAGTTGTATTTTATCAAATTTGTATCAGTCATTATATATTAAGATTTAAAGAGTTTATAAGTATATTAAATTTAAACATTCAATAATATTGAAAAGGTTTGTTACCCACCCAAGTTCAAGATCACATTTAATTTCAACTGCAATTATTGCTTAATATTGACACGCTTATATAAACAAAAATTGAATTCCATGACATTCTTATTTCATTCCACATTCACTGTATTTATTTATATTTTAATCGATATGTACTCCAACAACACATTACCACTATTTTAGCATTGTTATTATTAGCAACATAGTTTGGCAATGCATGAGCTGTATCGATTAATGCTGTGCTTCTCAAACTTTCAAAGTTGGTGAATCCATTTTCAATCATAATTTTCATGGCACCTCCTTCCATGCTATAATAATACATTGAATTCAATAATAATGTACTTTGACACTAAAGCTACAATACAACTTTAATAATAAACTATACAAATTTTCAAGGTAAGTATTAAATTTTGAATATAATTATCTGTATGAAAAGTCCATGAGGTCATTAGTAATTGTTAAACTTGTTCTAAACTTAGTGTTGATGAATTAATGATCAAATACTAATAAAGCACTGATACATTTATAAGTATATTATATCATTGTAAATGTGTATTTTTTATATCTTTGAATGTATTTTGTTTTGATTCCTTTCAGTAAATTAATAATTTTTTTTAAATCTTTTATTTTTGACTTTTTGATAGGCTTGCGCCCCCCCTGGTAGGATTATCGCGCCCCCTAGAGTGGCGCACCCCACAGTTTGAAAAACGCTGGATTAATGTTTGATTCTTTGACAGGGAAGGTCACTGATGCGCACTGAATAAATTCATTGGTATGCATGAAGTTTTAAATTTTTTAAGAGTGAAATTTTAAAGTAGAAGCTTTCTAGTCTGATATATATTTCTTCCGAAAACTGTACACTCCAATTTTCACATCTTATTATAAGCATTTGCAAAATAGTTGACTCTACTAAGGATCTTATAAATTTTTAACAACAATCCCGAAATACATTCGAATTTTCTATGCGCTCTGTTTTTCGATGAGTTGCGAGATCCAAGTCCAAAATATATAATTTGAAAACTTTTTTCCTGCTTGAGTTGGACTTAGATGACAAGTCCCATCAACATTTTTGAACCATGAATTCTGAAGAAATATTCTCCTCCCCCAAAGGGGAGGTAGTTTTTGCAAATGTAAAGAAGCAATAGAACATGTTAACATCTATAGTTGTTTTTAAAAATCACTATTTTTGGTATTATACCTTCCATTAATTCTTTGATACTCTCTCTCTTCTTAATTCTTCACTGGATATACTGAAGCCAATTTATTTATAGCTTCTTCATAACGGCAATGAGTGTAAAATCCTCTGGTGTTCTCTTCAGTCTCGAAATATTGATACCCAGCTTTTTAGAAATGCCTTGTCCATTTCTGTACAGTTATTCTCTTAAACAGCAAAATAAAAGATAATTTTGTTGCATAAAAATTTTCCCTCCATTAACAATTATATGGCACTCTCTTACATGTTGTGACATGACTTAAATTCGACTATTACTTAGTTATTTTTTCTTGTGCTCTTCTGTCCTGGCCACGTTGTGCCACGCAGTTTCTTTCTTCTTCAGTTTCAGAAGTTCTCCTTGATTTCATTTTTATTAGAGTCACACTTTGAAGCTACACTATTAATGACGGAAATCGCAATTTTGAATATTTGGCAAGTGATAAGAATGACACCTGAGATATCACCTCACTCTCCAAAGTCTTACATTGCAGCACCGTAAGGACTCTGAGCATCGATGGACATATAGATCTCCTTTCCCATTCTCTGTCCGCTGTATATGGGCAGTAACTCCCCTATAACTTTTCTTTTCTTTTAGGTACCGATAAGGGAATAAAAATTTATGAATTTTATGCTTTCAAATCTATTTTGATTTCTGCTTGCGAATGAAAAAATATTTTAAGTGTTTCAAATCAATGAATAATTAGTAAAACCCATAACTAAAAATAATATTTTGGTTAATAATCTAGATTTTCCGTCACTTAACTTTGCAGATAGAACAGAAAAATGAAACGTCACATTGTACCGAAACTGTTTTTTAAAAAAGTACTATCTTACGTTGTTCGTTGTAATAATTCTTTTCGGTATTACATCATGGGATAAAAAAAGGAAAGGAATTTTTTTATAGATAAATCATGCTAGTAGGTGTCAACCTTTCTTTTCACTTTATGTTTCATCATTCGAGTCGCAGCGTAATAATTTGAGAAAAAAACCACAATAGTTTAAATAAATCTATATAATTTTTAGCTACGTTTCTAATTTCTGCAGATATTAAAAGAAAGATATTCAAAGATTCAATTGTTTCTTTTAATGTTCATCTAGGCTTTCAAGTTTAAATTTATGTAATTGTCTGCGGATTGGGTACGAGCGCGTAATACGCAAGAGATTCACGCTGCACTAAAAAAAATTGCGGATGCCTGAATTTTTAAAATTTTATAACTGTTAAATTTTAAAGTAATGGCTTACCAATTTTACATTCCAAAAAAATTTCATTTTTAAAAAAAACCGCGGGGAATTTTTTAAACCCAAAAAAATGTATTAAAAAAAAATACCGCAAGTAAAAACTCATGAAGAGATTATTAGATGAAAAAAGATGAATTACGAGTAATATTAGAATAGAGATATATAAGACGAAAAAATTTAGTCCTAACTTTTTTGAAGAAAATATTTTAATCTTTTATTCCATTTAAGAAAAATGTTAACATTCCCCATTCCCCAAAAAAAGTGATTTCTTGGGGAAAAGAACAACATAATTAATATCGACGAGTAATTTTTGTAAAATTATAAGCAAAAAATTGTAAGAGGGTGAATTTTAAAAATTTTACTTTTAATCTGTCTCTCTTTAAAAAAAAACGTTTTTCGTGATGATGTAATAAATTTATTCATTTATCCCTCACACGGGTGCAATAATAAAAAGGCAGTAAGTCTTGTTTGATATTATGGTTACAAATTGGCAACATAAAACGCAATTTTCAGTTCAATCAATTCCTTCAAGCTCAAGTGAGTGATTGATTATTAACGTCTCGCACTGTTTAGCTACACGAGGGCTTTTGGCGACGGTTTACGTAATTTTGAACCATGGTCAAGTGAGTGGACAACACCTGAGCTGGAACTCCCTCTCCTAACTACCACACCTACCAACGGGAGGACGTTTCAGCTCTCGACAGATTTAAAGTGCAATGCTGCCCTACACGGCGGGTCTTTAGTGGTACTGGGCTCGAACTCGTGACAAGGCAAGCCACGGTCTGATATCTATACCACTCGGCTACCGTGGCCACTCCTTCAAAAGATCAAAGCTTAATACAACATTACATCTTAAATGCGTATCAGAAAATTGAAGGCGCGCGTTCGTATTATTTGCAATCAAATTAAGCACAAGTGAGAACAGAGTATATGCATGAATATAATAGACCATGATAAACCATATATAATAGACCATGTACAGAACTAAACAGGAGATCTCGATAATTGATGATAATCGGGTATGAGGTGAAAGGTGAGGTCATACCTGTTCTGAGAAGAATAAAAATAAATCCTCCTACACATGACTAGGACGAGCACATTTTTGAAAATGTGGAAAACTGACTCCCTCCATCTCATCATTAGCTAATGTGATCACAATTTCACAATTTTGCGATGACTTTTTGTTAACGTCCTCTTGCATAGTCAGAATAGTAGTCACTGTCACAAATTGGACAAAACGGTATGCTAATTTAGTTAAAATTAACTTTGTTTCTATGAGTCGGGGTTTGATAAAAAGATGCCACCTAAATTTGATTCTCCATAAAACGAAAACTAATGCACACAACCCAAACAATTTTCTCCAAAGTTAAGCCCATTTAGATAAGATTCCAAAATGGCACACAACAATTGTTCTTTTCTATGCTTAACAATTATACAGAATTTTATAATTTGCCGAACATCTTTATTTTAAAAACACCTCTTTTTATACCTTCCATCGCATCATTTGGTACTGTGACCTCAAATTCCACAATGATTTTATCACTAACGTTAACTTTCATAGCCGTGCTATTAATTACATCACAAATAGAGCAAAACCTTTTGGTGTTTTAGTTAAAATTAACGTTGTTTGAGTGGGTTTATAAAATTTCACCTAAATTTGACACTTCATAAAAAGAAAAATGTTATTTACTACTCTAAGCAAATTATTTCAAAACATGGCGCATCTAGTGACAATTCCAAAATGGTATAACACTTTCTACATTTCTAACCCTAAAAATTACAGCCATTTTGTTTTCTTTTACAAAATGTCATTATTTTTAAAAACTGAATCGTATAGAAGCGGATATATCTTTAACTTTCATAACTTACATATAGATAATCTGTGGAAGAACCACATTTATAGTTACGGAAGACAGATCTGAATTTCATTTTAAAATCCACATATGATCAGTAGTATTGAACGGAAAAGTATTTGGACCGTTTGACTTGCGCAATAGTTTAAATGGAGCCAAGTAATTGATTTTTTTAAAAACAACTTGCCAGACCAGCTGGAAGATGTACCACTCAACATCTGCAGGGACACGTAGTTCCAACAAGTTGGATCGCCAGCACATTATGCATGTTTTGTGCAGGAGTATTTGGACATGGATTATCCCGGAAGGTGGATTGGGCGTTATGGTTCAATTTCATACCCAGCTCCTTCACCAGACTTAAGCCACGCCAATTTTTTTTAATGAACCTGCTTAAAAGAAAAGTATATTTTAAATCGGTCAAAAATGTGTTTGAAGCGTAGCAAAGCATTGTTCAAGCAGTCGAGGAAATAAACTCAAGTAATCACTCCCGTCTCATCAAGCTGTCATTTTTAAAAAGATATAGAGCCTGCATTCATGTAGAACAGTGTTTCTCAAACTGTGGGGCGCGCCCCCCTGGGAGGGCGCGATAACCCTGCGATGGGGGCGCGAGCATATTGAAAATAAAAGATTTAAAAAATAATTTTTTGGAATGAAGTAAAACAAAATGCTTACTGCCAAAATAAAAAATACACATTTACACTGATATAATTTATATATATCATCTGGTTTTCCACTTTCAAAAGATTCCACTTCAAACGCTCATTAGCTATCTTTGATCATAAAACCAACTAAAACAGGACATTTTGTTTGCTTTGCTGTAGTCCCACGATGAGAGATTTTTTATTACGTTTCTTTTAACCCCTAAAATACTACTTTTAATTATCATCTCTTTGACCTTCAAACTTACTGGTATGTTTAACTCTGTTTCTTTTTCTTTTAGGAAAGTTGTAAATAATATTTTTCTGTTACTTTTTCCCCATGTGAGCGAGTTTTATGATATATGGATAAGCACACATATTGAGCACTTTGAAGGATTATTTGGCTAAGATGTATTTTTATGAGTATTCTCTGAAACATATAATGCATAATGAAAAATGTTTTATACAATTATTTCTTTAGAACTGCCATCGATGTTTTTGTATCGAATACACTTTTTACATGGGAGAGGTTGCATGAGGCGCTGAATCATTCTAGACTCACGAAATTGTTAATTCTGGTATAAAACTGTTTATTCGTTAACAGTTACCTTGACAGTATCCTCCTATTAGGCAGTCTTAATGGGAACTAAAATGAATTTGTCACATGTATGCCTCTTTTTTGAGAGTGGCAAACGTTTTTCTACAATCAAGGTACTTGTTTTGATCGCGTTCCCTGCACGACCACTTCTGTTCAAAAATAATTTCTATGAATATGCTATACTTTCTTATATGATTAACTTTGTGGTTTTGATTGCTGTGTTGTACGACTTATTATGGTTTATAAATGTAAATGAGCAAAATATAAAAAAAATGGGCATCTGGGATCTCTATTGAAGGAAGTTGAAACTGATCAAGCAATTGAAGAAACTGATGAAATAATGCATATTAATCGTGATAGCGAAAGTAAATATGAGAAAAGTGATAGACATGAAACGTTTGAGTTGAATTGAAATTTTCAAATGCTGTCTAAAGAACTCTATCAAGAAAACTATGAAGCTATAAATGTAACACTTCGCCTTGCCAAAAAAACACAAGCAAGAAAAGGTTCAACATGCCATTTGTAGATCATCAAAGAACAGCAAGATTACAATAACGTGAGCAAAATATGACAGTTTTGCTGGCAAATAACGTTCTTGTATTGTTAGTGAAAAGTGTCTGTGATTTATGTTATTTATTAAGGTCACGCACATTTTGAACATTTTCTTTAGTTTTATTGGATTTTTTCTCAAATCATCAAAGAAAATTAAAAGTCCTTGAAAGTAGGTAAGTATGTTTTCTCTTAATTAAATTATTCACTGGAATTGTGATTTTAATCGTGTATAGTAAAAATAATTATAAAAGGATTGGGGTGACTTAGTCACACCGCTTTGACATTAATGTTAGTGGGGAGTGGGGCCTGCTTCCGGTTTAAAACATTTTGAAGGTTTCTTCGCTTTAAATATTAAAACTAACACAATTATTCTTCTTTGGGAATTTTATTCTTTTTTCCTTATTTAATATTAATTCTAAATGCTAATTCTGTGAGGCTTAAAATTACACACAGACACAGTTCGTTTTAAACTATTTATAATAGGAGCATTCATTTAAAAAAATCATTTTATAATTTTGTATACATTGTTGTGCACTTGGTTTTACTCTCCTTACAATTAAGCTATTATATCAAGAAAAATATATTATTTTTTTAAAGAATAATCGCAGAACGGTTACTTCAGCCAGTGTACTTATAAATGTATCAGTACTGCACAATGTATTTTATAACTAATTTATTAATACTAATTTAAGAACAAGTTTAGTTATTATTAGTGGCTTCCATGGGCTTGTTTTGCAGAGCAAAGGTTTTCAAATGAAGGCTTAATATTAGAAATTGACACTGAGTTATTTTTCTATATTTAGCTGAGATCTATATTTTGTCTTCAAAGCAGCCACGGCAGAAAATCCGGTTTCACAAATATACAATGTTGAAAATGGTAATAGTATATGAAATGCTTTTGTTTTCAATGAAGAAAATTCATCATCTACTTCTGTCCAAAATTGAAAGAAAGTTTTATTTCAAAATTGTCTTTTAATTTCGCCACTGGATGTGAAATCTATGAAAATTTCTTCTTCGGTAGTTGAGAGCCCTTCTGAAGTATTTTGAAATGGATCTCTAACCCATTCGTAACTTACTATCAAGTTGTCCTCAGCAAAAAAATATTTTTGAAAATTTTTTGCCATCATAGCTAAATGATATTCAATAGTTTTATAAACAATTTCCACATGTTGTTCTTCAGTTTTGTAAGTTTTTACACATTTATCCGCATTTTCAAACATTTCTAAGTTTTTTTGCTTTAAATTTCGGCTCCATAATTCTAATTTTCTACAAAAAGCATTTATTTTATCACTCTTGTCAAACATATGTACATTTGATCCTTGAAGTTGAAGATTCAATATATTTAATTTCTCAAATATATCGACTAAGTAGCACAACTTCATCAGAAATAAACCATTACGAAATTGTTCAGCTTCCGGTAGGTTTTCCTCTTCTAGAAAAATGGTAATTTCATTTCTTAATTCATAAACACTTTGCAAAATTTTCCGCGTGATAACCATCTTGCTTCGCAATAAAATAGCAACGATGAATTTGCTGCTCCCATTTCTTTGCAAAGTCCAGAAAAGATTCTTGATTTTAGGGGTCCCATTTTTTTGTAATTTACAACAGCTACAACTGTCGTTAGCACAATATTCAGACCAGGACTCATTTCTTTGGAAGCCAGAGCTTCTCTGTGGATCATACAGTGTGTCCAGATGCACAGTGCAGATTTTTGTTTCACAAATGCTTGTATACTTTTAAATCTTCCTGACATTGTACGAGCACCATCGGTGCATATTCCGACACAATTTTTCTACTCTATATTTGCCTCGTTTATAAAATTATTTAAAATCAAATAATGCTATTGTTGTTGCTTTAAGTTTTATTGGTTTCAAAAAAGTAGTTCTACTGCTGACATACCATCCCAAAATCAAACGTAAGCAATGAAATGAACATCTTTATTACTATCTGTTGCCTCCTCAAGCTGAATTGAAAACAGTTAATTACGCAACTTACCGAAAAGCTGTTGCTCTACATCTTCAGCGATATCATCAATTCGACGGGAAACAGTATCATTTGATAGGGGTATGGACTGCAACTCTTTGGCGTGAATTACAACTAAAGCGCAAATTATAAAATGTACATTCAAGATAGATTTGGTAGCTATAGAAGCATCGAATTGACCAAGACTGACTGGAATTGTACGAGGTACAGAATTATATTACATGTTTTGCGCAGACATCCGATAGTTTGGCCAGACTGCAACGCTCGGAAAATGAATGTTGATATGATAGAGCCAACATAAATGATATTTTCTTTCACTATAAGTTCCTTTCATATATATCTTGTTCAAATTTTCAATCGTTGATAAAATACTTTCTATTCATTCATTCAAGTTCAAATACATTTTTTAAAACATGTAGTAGATGATACTTCATGTTAATACAGTTCTTTCAAATTTTAATTCATTAATTAAATTAAAAAATGAATAAATAGTAACAAACAAAAATTATAGTCCAACAGCATTCATAGAAAGGAAAATTTTCTGTGTTGTCCCCTGTAACGCAATGGATAGCGCGCTGGGCTTCTAATCTGAAGGGCGGTGGTTCGAATTCCATCTGAGATGGCCTAATTTCTGAGAATGTGTGTGATTTCTTCTTCACTATACTATTTTCTTACAGTAATTAAATTTAATTAAAGAATAAATAGTAAAAAAAATTAGTCCAATACCATATATAGAAAGGAAAATGAAAAATTGCAAGGAAAATCGCTTTCTATTTTGTCGCTTAACATTGTGATTCTGTCATATGTATTACATATTTGTATTAAATGTAACTATTTAATAAAATGTAACTAAAATAAATTTTTCTTTGTTGGCCTAAGTATAGGAATTAACTTAAAACTTTATTTTTTATATTACTTGTTCTAATGACATTTGTACTTTTAGAAATGGATGATGGAGGAAATAAATCTTTAATTAAATATCATTTTGTAATCTGTTCCAATTTAAAAATTAGACAAAGGAAAAATAACACATAGCGCATTATAACTATTATACGTAAAAGTAATTTGCTTAAAATATATATATTACTTAAAAGTAACGTATACAAAATGTAATACTCAAAGTGCATTATTATTTTTAGGGGGTCGCGATGAAAATTATATGATTGAAAATTGGGTCGCCAGTAGTGAAAGTTTGAGAAGCACTGATGTAGAATGTAAACATTTACTTCATGAATGTATTACAAAATATTTTTACGTTTTATTTTTAAAAATATTGCTTAGTTTAAGTTACATATATACTTAATATTTAGTTTTTGTAAGGTATCCGACTACATTCGGAACCGTGATTTTGCAAAAGCGTGTAAATGGATAATATTTATGATACTTAGCGTCACTTAGATCAGACAATGTATATAAAATTGGGTTAAGAATAGTATTACAATAAAAAAATTTTTTAATTAATATTTTGACAAAAATGAACATGGAAAACCATTTTCAAAATATTCTCCTTTTGTGAAAAATGCATCTATTATGATAATATTTTGCCTGTATTCAGCTCAGACCACTGTACAAAGGCTCAACTAGAATTTTTCAAATGCAAAACTTGGAAGTTGGTTTATCCATGTTTTACGACCACAGAAGGGAGAAATTTTAAGAAAATACGCCGGTAATTATTTCAAATGGTTGTAACTCTCTAAATAATGTGAACTTTTCAAAAATCATAGTTGAGCCTCTGTGCAGAGGTCTGAGTTTTAGACAGGCAAAATATTAATACAATAGAAGGAATTTTTACAGGAGAACATTTGGAAAAAAGGTTATTCTAAGTTAATTTTTTGCCAAAATATTGTATTTAATTAAATGTTTTTTGTCATAATGTCCTTAAAACCATTTTATACATGTATTCTAATCTAAGTGACACTAAATATCATGAAAATGATCCATTTATGCTCTTTTTTAAAATCATGGTTCCGAACGTAGTCGGATTTCTTAAATGAAGTCATTTTGTAACAGAAAATAGAATGACAATAATTGTTATGGATAGAAATGTAGTAAGTGTAGCACCATTTTTGAATTGTCTCACTAAATGGGACATCTTTTGAAATACTTTTCGTAGAGTAAAACGTTATATATATTTTTTTCTTTTTATTAAGCATCAAATTTAGGTGACATTTTATTCAAACCAGCACAAATTAAGTTAATTTTAACTAAACCAGCAAAAGGTTTTGCTCTATTTGTAATTGTAATTAATAGCACGGATATGAAAGATTACTTTAGTGAGAGAAAAAATCACCTTGGAAATGTGGAGTTAACGGTCTCATAGGATGGAAGGTCATGATAGGATAGGAAGGTATTAACAGAGGAGTTTTTATAATGAAGATGTTCTGCAAATAAAAAAATATGTAGGATTGTTATGCATCAGAAAAAACAATATTTGTACCATTTTGGAATATTAAATAAATGAGCCAACTTTTGAGAAACTGTCCTGGAGTTATTAGTTATAGCTTTCTTTTTATGTAGAATCAAATTTAGGTGACATCTATTTCCCAAACCCGACTCATACAAATTACGTTTATGTTAATTAAACCTGCAAAGGTTTTGTCCGACTTGTGATTGCAGTTAATAGTATGGCTATGTAAAGTGTCGTTAGTGAAAAAATCATCATAACAATTGTCAAATTTGTAGTCACAGCAGCTAATGATGTGCTGGAGGGTGTCAGTTTTCCACATTTCCAGAAAATTTGCTCGTCCTCACTTAACCAAGCTACGGGGATTTTTTTATATTTTTCCCAGAACAGATATGAACTCACCTTTCACCTAGTGCCCGATTATAGTCAAATATCGGGACACCTTGTATAAAAAAACATGTCTATTCATAAGAAAGTTTTTCTTGATGATGTAATAAATTTATTTATACATAAGATATAGTTAGTAAAAATTCATCGTAAGAAGTTGAATTTAACTATACAGGAGCTCGAAGAACTAATTTTATGAAACAAAGTATAGAATGAGAAATTGTGCAAAAGACAAAAATTTTAAAGAAGACAAATAACAGTTTTACAATTTGAGAAATGTGTATGTTAGTTGTATAATTTGTATAATTGAAGCTTGTCTTTGAGGGTACATCGTAATTTTAAAAAAAAATCTGATAAAATCGTTATTTTGTATACATGTATATGTTATGGCGAAAATGATGGCCAATATGATTCGGATTTGTTTTCTATTTGAATTTCGTCCGGAGGGAAGAATGGAAGAATTAAAAATGACCAAAATAATGGAAATATTTATAATTTCGTCCTTCGGAATCTCTGCCATATAAACCGCATTTCAGGGAAAGGAAAATATCTCATTTTTACTTACTGTAGTTTCAACTATTCGTAATATCTATTTTAAATGCTTAAAATAGATTCATTGAATTATTCTCTGTTTTTTGCACTTTGACGCGTTAATGCTTTAAACCAGGGGTGGGCATACTTTTACATGATATGGTCTACTTCTAATTTTTAGAAGGTGCTGCCGCTTAAAATGCCTCCTGTAAAGCGGTTTTTAACTGTCACTAGGCCAAAAACCACTTAAAAAGCGCCCATCAAAGCGGTTTTTAAATTTTGCGAGACTGGTGCAAAACATGTATAATATGTTGTACACCTTTGTCTGCAACAAGTTTAAATCAAGAAACAGGATGTTCCACAACTGATCGAAGTGTGTCCAGGGTCATGTTTAAAATGTGTTACGCAATCTTGACTTCAATTCAACTAAGGTTGAAATCAGAGTTCTGAACACAACATCTTTCAGATAGCCCCACATCCAGAAGTCACACGTATTAAGATCAGGTCTTCAGTGCGGCCAGGCTGTAGGGAATGGCGGCTGATAACTGTAGCATTTTCAAAATGCCCTTTCAGCCGCTGCTTCACTATATTTTCAATGTGCTGAGGAGCATCATCTTGCTTAAAAAAGATCCCATCCACACAACCACGTTGTTGAAGATCTGGAATGACGTGGTTGCGCAAAAGACTCATGGATTCCGTAAACCCGCACCCACAGTAACCTTTGCAAGATGAAATGGTACTGGTTGATTTGCAAGTGGATTTTCTGTTGCCCATATTCAGTAACTCTGTGTATTGGCATATCCTGCCAGATCGGCTTCGTCTGACTACAAAATTTTCCACAGCCATTCATTGTTCATTTCAATACTAGCAAGAAGTTCTAAATCAAAGTCTCTCTTGCTGGCAGGTGGGTGAAAACAACCCCTGTACATGGCTAATTTTGTGTGGATAGCAATGTAGGATGTGGATAACAATTTTATGCACCATGCTTACAGGCTTGTCCAGTGTTCTGGAGATTCCCCGAGCACTGCATAGTTGCAAACGACCGCTCGATTCCTCCTGCACTTCTGTGGCCCCTTCTTCAACTACCATTGAATTAGCCTTTTCCTCCATCTACCAGAATGCACATGAAAAGAACCTGTCTCTTCGAATTTTTGAATCATTTTATCCACACCCTTGGCAGTCATTGGATCAACGCCTTGAGTGACCGGAACTTCTGTAGAGCTATTGGTCATTATTTTTGTAAAAAAAGCTTTACAAGCAGAGCGCATTCTTTCAATGAGACAATCATGGCGAAATTCTCAGACGTGAAATAAGGAAAAGTCGTGCATCGGTGTTTTTATAACAATTAAAATGAGTCTGGCGCATGACAGGTATTTTCATCTACATATTCTGACACTTACAGCCTTAAATGTTGATAAAATTTGGAACTATTTCTTTTTTCTTATGCCATACGTGTTCCCCTATCTTTAATAATATTCCATTCAAATTTTACGTCATTCTGATCAGTGGTTCTTTTTTATAGCGTTTTGAAATTTAATTATAATCACCGTGGGCAATATATACATGACAGAGAATACAGTACGATTCAACAATGTTTTGTTAATTTTTTTCTTAAAAGCACGATATTAATTAATGCCATTTTGTTATTATATATATAAATATTATTAAAAGATATTTTAAATATACATATTTGTTAATTTTTGAAATTGTTATATACTGTTAACGTTATATTTGCTATATGATCATATTATCTTCCATTTATAAATATAAAGATATGCATTTATAAATGCTGTACGCTGTACTATAGTCTAATCTTTAATAACTTGCAGAAACGGTTCTTTAATTTAGCTTAAATTAAGTACTTTAGTGATAGTAAATTCAGCTTTAGTGATAAAACATAATATGACGGTATAACGTAGTTATGTGCGTAAGTTCTTCACCCTTATTTTATGACAATAAAAGTAACAATATATTCCTATACACACAAATTTGCATCTCGAATATAACTACATTTTTCTTGAACATAAGTACAACATATTCCTATACAATCACAAAAATACTGGTGTTTTCTATGAAAACTTTCCGAAATCTTATTCAATCTAATTCACATCAATGTTGCTTTTCATATTATATTATATTCTAACTGGCCTCATGGACATTTACTCCTCATAAACAGTTGAGCAATCCATTTGCAACGAAAACGCACTGAGTACAGGTATTTTATTAATTTTCAATAAAAATAGAGTTATTTTAACCCTTGAGTCTCAGAACTGGATAAAAATATTTAAGTAATTTATTTAAAATTAATAACAAATCAAATAATGAAATATTAAAACGATTTACCAGTGCATGCTTTTTTGCTAAACTATAATCAAATATTTCATCGGTAGCCTTCAAAAAATTAAAATGACACAATTCTCTCTCATTGTTGTTTCCATTGACGTAATTCTTGATGTCTAAATCTTATAGCATTATGTTTAGTTTTATTTGAAAAAATTGATAAATTCTTGAGATTTTTAAAAAATTATTCTAAATTATAAGGAAATAAGAATGCGCATTTATACATTTTACATATTTTTTACATTTATTTTAAAATTCAAATAAGATTGCAACAATATGTTTCATTATATAATGATGAATTGAATTCCTACTAAAAAGGAAATTTTAAAAACCATTACGTATTACAGCACATTGCTGTTTTTTGGAAATCTGTGGAATTAGTTCAATTAATCGCAAATTGGTTAAATTAGTACATCGTTTACTTTTCCCTTAAGAGATTTATCATATTTAAAAATCACTCTAAAAGAAACAGTAATGGGATATTAATTCAAAACACTTGAAAAGCATTTTGTAATATAATTTTTGTCGCACAATGAGTACAAAAGGATCCGTTTCATCAACTCTGAAGCAGGATATAGGAACGAATTTAAAACATTAAAATCTCATTATTTCCTGTTCTCCTGTGGTGGCATTGAGTATAACCTCAATTATGCAAAAATGAAATTCAGTCACGTGTAATAAATTAAAAACAAATTTATGTTTATGAAACCACAAAACAATATCACTCGGTATAAAATACAAAAAATATAGGTAACAAATTTTAAAAAAACTATCATGTATAAACTTTAATTTAAAAATAAAAGTGGAAAATATTACGGTGAACTTTTCTTGATTCTGAAGAATTCTCTAGGTAATATTATGAGATTATTAATATAAAATGATATAAGCTTTTGTGCTCACTTTTACAGAAACTATAATAAAGAAAGCATATTAGTAAATATATTTGATAAGTATCTGATTAGTAAATCTGTAAGTTCAATATTTAGTTTTGTAATTTTATATTAATTTGCAACATACATTCTAATTACAAATGGTTATCAAAATAATAGAAACACCTGTGAATAAAAGTGACAATTTTGAATGCGCATCATAAGCATTAAAATACAATAATAGCTGCCAGGTTTCTTATAAATGGAAATGTATATGTTCGGATTGTAGTGGTAGTTTTATTGAAGCTCTATAAGGAATATTTTTCAAAAACGGGGAAAATTGGATCTCTCGAGTTTATTTTCACAGTGGTCAAATTGTAGGAGCCAACCTTAGTGAAGCAAGTGTGACCTAAACACCTCAACTTTTAGGCGTTTCTAGAGATACAGTATCTTAAGTCATGGCAGCATAAACACAGACAAGACAAGCTCGACAAAACAAAATAGTGGACGGAAAGAGAAGCTCAATGAAAGAGACTGACAGGTATTGAAGCAGATTATGAAGTCTAAAAAGGGATCAACTGCAGCAAAAGTGATCCATAGCTCAATCAGCATCTGGATTCTCTTCTCTGTCAATGATTACAGAAAAAAACTGTCTTCGTATAAGCAGTATATATATACACCAGAGTAGTAATTTCCAAGCCACTTGTCACAGATGTCAATACCAAACATCGTCTACAGTGGTGTCACACTCACAAAACCTGGTCGATTGATAAGTTGAAGAAAGTAATATGGTCTGACAAATCATCTTTCCCATTTTTCTTACAACAAGACAATTACGACGTTTGGAGGACACCTGCGCAAGTGTATCATCGTGATTGACTCCTTCCAATTGTCAAGCATGGTGTTGTATTTGTCATGATACAGCTGTTTTGTGGTTCTCTCCTGGACCAATCGTAACTCTCAAAGGAAGAATCACCGAGGAGAAGTTCTACAGAGAATCTCGGCGAGTCCAATTTGTATTTATTACAAGGCCAAAGGCGATCCTACACCATCCCAATTAAGAATTTTAGATAAATCTAATGTGTTTCAATTATTTTGATAATCTCCTGTATATATTATGTCATAATACAAATTGAAAGAAAATTTTCCAGCATAGCACCACTAAAGATCCACCGTGCATAGGGAGCCGATGCACGTTGAATAATTCAGGGGCTTAAATGTCCTCCCATTGGTGTGGTGTGGAAGTTAGGAAAGGGGGTTACCAGCTCAAATGTAGCTGAAGAATGAGGTTAAAATTCATTCACTCACTTACCAACGGAAAACAAGTTCAAATGATTATAGAATTCTGGGACATTCTGGAGTTTATTTAAGTTTGTTGTAATTTTATAAAGTAAACAAATTTACAATATAAATATATATATATATATATATATGTATATATATATAAATCACACATATAAACATATGTGAATGAAATTTGCTTTTATGTATCATAATGAACCATGCATTTTTAATATTACTGCTTAGATTTTAATTTAAGATTCCTGGTACGCTAAAATAGATTAATTTAAAAAGGAAAAATAAAAAGAGGACATTTTTATGAATAGCATTATTATGACTTATTATTATTCATGACATTATTATACAAACTATTATTATATATCTATGAATAACATTATTTATTGCGATATATTTTTTTTAAAAAAGTGACATACCTTAGATCACCGGATAGGCTACATAAACGTAATTTCATGTCCTTTTTTTGAATTTAGAAACAATAGAATAATCAAAAACCAATGAGACAAAAAAAATAAGAATCAGACATAAAAATATTATTTTCATTCTTGAGAAAATATTGAAAATATAAATAGATATTATAACAACAAATATACTACTATATAATTATGGTTAAGGTTTTATTCATTGTGTAAAAAGTACACAGATTTTTCTTATTTTACCTAGTATTGTATATAGCGTTTCATAAACGTATTAAAATGACGAGGTTAAAATGTGTCTATTTGTCGTAAAGCTATTGTCTAAAAAGAAGTTGCCTGGATTTTACGACTTCCAGCATTTAACTGCTGACTAATTTTGACTTGTTGTTTGTCACGACATCTGAATCATTACTTTCTTTTAAAAATGAAATTATAGTGAATTATATTTTAGAAGAACATGTTACTTATAAATCTTCCCGTTATTAACAATATTGTATTGAAAGTATTAATAAAATACAGTTTCAAGCATCTTTGAAATCGTTTTAGCGACAAACAGTGGAAAGTTAAAGTGTAAGATCTTAAATAACCTGAAGAAGGATTTAAAAGTTGTTCTACTGTAAGCAATCAGTAATGTTTTATGTTTTTTTCCTTCCAGTTGAATCTCACCATTTAATCTTCCTTTGTTATTGTTACTGCTTTATGAAATTTCTTTTACATAAGAGGTTTATAGTATTTTCATCTCGTTAGGCACACTATGGGAGCTATTGAGGATCTCACTGGAACTCAAAAAAAGAAAATTGATGAAGTAAGTTTGGCCTGTTTTATCAACATTTTGAATCTATAGTTTTTTTTAATATAACTAAAATTTTGAAATATTTATTTTGAGAACAAAATCATCATTAAAAATGATTAAATAAATATTATATTTGCATTTTCTTTTGAAAACAATATTTTTGTAAAATGTAAGAATTGATTAAAAGATACGGTTGTATAAATACCAATATATATTGTTGAAATAGTTTATGCAATTTTTTTCAAAAATTTGAAGTGTTTTTGATTTATTGATAGCAAATTTTTGTGAAGTGTGTAAAATGTTAATCATCAGTAAATAAACAATTAATCCTGTTACTGAATTTGAAAGTATTAAATTATTAATAACGAATATGAAAGAAAATAATAATAAAAGTTAAAAAAAAATATATGTGTTCTAACAAGTAGAATATTTCTAAATTTTATGTAATAATTGTGTTCTTTTTATTTTATTATTATTATTTTCGGAGTTTTTATTTCATTCACACCCTCATTACTTGCTGTAAGTCGATTTCATTTTCACTAGAATAAAGGAATTTAAATGTTTATCAATAATAAAGTCTTATACAGAATATTATATGGAAACATATTCAGGTATTATGAATTTCAATAACAAATTCTAGCAGCCCCCTTTTTTATAGTATATTCATAATATAATTAATGGAATGTTTATATATATACAGTTGGATCCAGATTTACCGAACCCCAATTGAACGAATTTCTCGATTTAATGAATTTTACTGCAATAAAAATGAATGCAAAAAATACTCTATTTAACAAATTATAAACCTTGAATTAAGGAATTATTTTAACAGCTGAACTTTTTTTTATTAGTATATAGTATTAAATATTCGATAAATCAAAATTTTTTATGAAAATGTCATTTAATATTACCATAGAGCTTTCAATATCACGAAATTTGCTAAGACTTTATGTGATTTCTCTCTTTAAAAAGTGAGAGAAATTGGAATAAATTTTCTGGGATTGTCGGAATAAAGAATTTTTTAGCCAACTTGGCGATATTTCTCACAGTTTGAGTTTGAAATTTAATAAACATAACGTAATAAACGTTTGATATTTAATAAAAACATTTAAAAACTGCTTAAGTAAAGACGTTAAATTGCACTATGTTTCAGCTATTTTTTACAAATGAGAGAAAATTTTTATTAAAACTTCTGATACTGATAAAATGCATAATGTTGCTCCAACTTGGTGGGGAAGGAAAGGGGGGTAAGCAGCCCCCGCACTTTCACCCACGTGTTTCCCGTTCCCATGTTAGAATACCGGAAAAAAATATACTTTTATTTATATACTTGATGAAAATGTAGCTTTCTATTGGTGAAAGAATTTTCAAAATCGGCCCAGCCGTTTCAGAAGTTAGCCGGAATGAACAGAGATAGACAGACAGACAAAAATTTTAAAAATCAATTTTTTTTATATTACCGTATATACTTTTAAACGCATTTAGTAAAACTTTTAGTTTGAAATTAAAAACAGACACTTCAATTTTATTTATTTGTATAGATGTTTTCAAATGAAGTAATGAAACCTTCTTGAGTACACAAAAGCATTTATCTAAAATATGTACGTTTATAAAAAGGGCAAAGATTTATCCTGTTTTGAAATTCTGAAGCATATTCACGCAACCAACCATAAGTACTTCTAAATTATTATTTACTTCAAAAATATGAAACAGCTTAATCGGGAAACAGTTATAATGAGGAGATATGTTATTTTTTTACTAAGTTAGCGGTGTTCGTAAGCAATTTGGAAATCCAAGAATTAGAGGGTTAGATAGCAATTTAGATGTTATCTCGCTTATCCAACAATGGGTTCAAACGTTTCAATTTTGAGCAATTGGTAATTTGTGTCTATTTATTGTTAATACAAAAAAGAAGGGAAAAAATAAATTACTTAATCCTAAAAGTCTTTGACCTTTCAGAACATGGATACCAATTTCCTATTACACATTCAAGATGTAACAAAAATACATCATTTCGAATCGAATGAAAGGTTTGAATGAAATATATGAGGCAGAATTGTATGAGAATATTATAGGGAACTTCTAGATTATAAAGCTCTCATAATTCAACACACACATTATGGATCGTTTGATGATATCATATATTATATTTGTATAATTTGATTCAAATACCATTGTCTATGAAACCATTAACCATAGATAATTGGTAAAAAACATGATATTTTTGATGAAAGGTAACAAAATTATTATTTTTGAAAAGAGGTTGGAAGAAAAAACTGCGACATTCATAAAATATAGATTAATATTCAAAACAAGTATTCATTGATGTGATCTAACAGAAAAAAAACTTAAATATGTTTAAATAAACTGATTGTAATAGTACAAATAAAATTCCTGTAAAACGATTTAAAAAAATAAATTTTGAAAATTTTTGTAGTCATGAAAATTGTCATCCTCTAATAATTTTCTTTCAATAATTTTCAATGATTATATAAATTGAAACAATCGCTTACGATTTTAAATTCAACAAATGCAAATAAAATTAAAGGATTGTTAGGAGCCCAGGAAAAAAAACTATGGTCAGAAATCTCTAAAAGGTTCAAATGGTTCCGGATGTGTATATCCAGCTCTAAGAAAAAACAATAGAAAATGACTAAGTTAAGTTACTTTTTTTATCAGTAGAATTTACACACAGAAGGCTTTTCAAGAAAATTCAAGAGCATGAGTTGTGGATATATTGTTTTGAATTTTTCTAATCATTTGTTACAGATTTAGGAGACTGTAAAAAATACTTTATTATTCTTGATTTTTTTGGCAGAAACTAAAGTTAGTTTTGAATAATATAATAAATTTTTTTGTATTTACTTGCATGTCCCCAAAATCTAGAGTGCGAATCACGAAATATATCTAAGACAATTGTTTTGTTGGGTATATATGTTTAGATTTAAAAAGAAAATGTTTTTTTTTGGTTGTGTTAATGCTTTATAATACTTATTGAAATAAAAGTATAACATTTGAGAGCAATTCAAAATATTTCAAGTGATTTCCTTTTACTTCAAAAATTGTGATTAAATGTTTTTTTAAAACGCGCAGATTCAAACAAAAAATGCCCACAGTTATGTATTTTCTTAAAATATTTACTTGACATTCATACATATAATTATCTGAACTGTGTGCTGGTTTTTAAATAGTATGATTCAGAAATCTATTATATATATAAGGATCCCTGATTTGATATATGTAATACACTAATTTCCGAAAGCGACAAATTGAAAAGAGTGCTGCTGTCATCGCTGAATATAAATACAAAACAGCGTAAAAACAATCGTTTAGAAGGAAACCGATATTCAACGAATGGCTGTATATTAAACTATTTCCAGGTAACCAATGATAAAAATGAGTTCAGGGAATTATTTACCAGCCTATTGCAGTATAGAGCCTTAAGCCTCCCAGAACTAATAGGGACCAGGATATTGCAAGATGACTTCGTGTCCTCTGTTTCTTGATTAGCAAGTTGCGGAACTAAATTCTAACGACTGGTTCACCTTTTTCAAGACGAATGGAAGGCAAGCCAAGGGTTATCACTTCCTCAGATAACTAATAATTTTGACTTAAAACAGGTTTTAATAGGATCTAGCGAGCAACTCCATCTCCCTTGAATGCATATATATTTCTGCTACAGGTAAAGAGTATCAGTCATAACAAATGCACAGTAAAATTCTTGAACGATGGCTACCAGTACTGAACGCTTCACTTACTTCTCGTCACAAGAAAGCGTCATTTAATCATGTTTGTGACGGATCTATTCGCGATCCTTCCACTAATCCTCTTGGGAAATCTTTGGGCTGTCAATTCGCGTTATTCACAACCAACCCTTTGGAAGAAAAAAATCGTAAGATGCAAATTAAGTTACTATATATAGTCGACATTTTCTAGCTAAAATAGAAATAGAGGGAAATAGAAAGTAGGAAAGGAAATAAACTAGAAATCAGGTGAGATAGTTACTGACAGATATCATTATTAAATTATTGTGAATAAATACTTATTAGGAGAAAGATTTAAAGTGACGATTGATCTCTGAGATTAAATTAACATTAAATTATATCAGATGATAGATTAGATCCTATATAAATAAAGGATCGAGTTTGATAGTCTCCAAATCTTTAGTGTATTTTGTCGTTGTTCCACTTTCGCGGTTAGAACCGAGACATTTTCTTATTGTTATTAATTGAATTTGTGTCGTTATATTGTGTGATCAATAGATTGATTGGATCATGGTGAGTGTTTCTTCCCTACCTCCAACATATCAGTGCCCAAGAAAGAGGTGAAAATCTCTTACACGTTAACTTTGATAAAAATCAGTGAAGGTTATTTGTGTGCACTGGCTAGTGCATTTGTGTGCACATAGCTCCCCTTTACAAATAGATTATTGACGTGTTTACATATAGAGAGGTGTAAAAGTTCCACATCTACGACCTAACATACGGGAAATGATTGCAGGAGGGGGTGCTCTTGCATGGAAAAAGTATATTTAGGTGGACGCATAGATTTCTTTATGGGTTGTCACAAGGAACTCTCAATACTCTCAAATACAGACACAGCATACTGGATCCTATAGTTCAATTGGTTACACATCTATTGCGTAAGCATGTAATTGTCGTCATCTCACTACTCGATCAGTGCACAAAATTCTTGAAGAAGAAACTCGAGTTGAGATGGAATAGCATGTACTCTCTCCCGTCTTTAATCTCTTTAAGCTTGCATGAGAAAATGCATTTGCTACTCATGTTTCTGACTTCCAAACCTTTTCTAAAACCCTACATGGGCCTAGAATGAATAATGTAATCATTTCTACAGCTGATAAACACCATGAAAAATTACTATCACCCCTTCATTGGCGTTCAGGAGAAGAATATTCACTATTGAGATATATATTTAATTTGAATGTCCATATTTAGAGCATTTTGTATTCCTGTTGATATCATGAATTGTTAACTCCATATTTAGCCTTTTCTGATGTCTATAAGCTACAAGTAGCACATATTGGTTAATTCAGCACTTCTCAAACTGTGGGTTGCGCCCCCTAGGGGGGCGTGATAGCCTTATGGAGGGCGAGCACATTCAAAAGTCGAAAATAAAAGACTAAGTAATTATCAATTTACTGAAAGGAAGTAAAACAAAATACATTCTGACATAATAAAAATTAAATACATATTCACATTGATATAAGATACCTATAAATGTATCAGTGCGGCAAAAGTATTTAATAATTAATTTATCAATATTACATTAAAAACAAGTTTAGAGTAATTACTAGTAATTCCGACGGAGGTTTGTCATATACAAAACTGTAAAGAATTTAAAAGTTATTTTGATAATTTATGCGATTTATAATTAAAATAACATTATAGCTTTAGTGTCGAAGTATTACTTATTATTACTGTTTTCACTCTTATGTATTAAAATACAGATATAAATCCATTTCTAAATTATATATTTCAAACATCTTGATACAGGCTTTGTACAGAGGTCTCAGATATGTATAGGCAAAATATTATTATTATAGACACATTTTTTATAAAAATAAGTAATTCTGCGTTTCATTTTTTACCAAAATATCACATTTAAATAAAAATTTGTTATAATATTCTTAAAACAATTTTATACGGCTTTCTTGTTTTATTCTAATCTAATGGACACTAAATGTTAAAAAAATATTCATTTGTTGGCTTTTGCAAAATCACAGTTTCGAAAGTAGTCGGATACCTTAACTGAGGTACATTGATCTCTTTTTTTTTCAATAGAAATAAATTTTGTAAATACAAATCTGAAAAATTATATTGATTTCACTTAAAAAGTTTTACCAACGTCGCACTCTCTAATGCCACGCGATGGCTATTAGTAACGGACCTCATAATTACGAACCCTTGTCAAGCGACGAAAATCTGAGCTAGGACCTCATTTTCCATGCTTTCACGCCTAACCAATGTGAAGACTTGGAGCCTCCACAAATTTAAGGCTACACAGAGTCCTATAAATTTCAAAAATGCCAAAGAAATATATATATATATATATATATATATATATATATTCCTTCTCGAATAGTCGATTCATTTCTTTTAAGTCATTTCCCGTTGGATGTTTACTGTGGTAGGTTGTATTTTCAATCTCCAGTATTTATTTTACACGAGAGTTTTTTTTTTAATTTTATTATTATTATTCCTTTCCTTGAGACATTCATTACTGTTCTCTTTTCTTAGCTTCATTTTAATATATTATCAGGTTTTTCTTCCACGTGTTGTATTAGGCTTAACTTTTCAACTTGGTTTTTTTCCCTATTATGTGCCGAAAGTTTCTGCTGTACGGGAAGGTTGATCCATAAACATTGCTAACCCTAATTCGCTGGCCTAATTCAGAGACAGCTTTAGAAATCATAATAGGTCTCCAGTTTAGTCCAAAAACTTTTTTGTATCTACATTTGTTGTGTCTGGTGATTTCCAATTTCTTCTTGCTTTAGCACTATAGGTTTTTGTACTTCTTCACTTTTATTATATATATATATGCATTTTCTTGTGGTTTCTATCACTGGGAAGCCTGCCACCAAATTTCAGATCAGATGACAAATTTGTTTTTAAGATATTTGAGGTTTTAAGATTTTTCAGTTTCCTTTTAAAGCCTTTTTCCACTCTTGAATTAAATTAATTAAAAATAATTTTGCGCACAATCAACTCTTCCTGTGTAAAAGGGTTATTAATTTCAAATTTCATTACTAAAATTATCGCTGCTTGATTATGTTTTGAGTTTTTTTAGTTCTCATAGAGTTACTTAATTAAGATTGATTTCAAGGCCAATTTTTGTTTTAAATAATAGTTTATGTAACTTAGAAGCTGTATCTTTAATTTTTTTCTGTTGAGAGAATGTCATAGCCAAAAAGTTCTTAGGTTTCTGTGAGAAACGATATTTCGAATGGATGGAATGTTACTGAAAATGATGCATCTAAAAATCAGTCCTTAGCTGATACTACAATTATACTTCCTAATTAGGGAAGTAGCTACCATTGCATCAGTCATATCAATGATATGGGGCCCCAAGCTACAGGCATACCAGCATGTGTAACTACAGCCCCATTAACAGGATTCTCTTATCTAAACAAGGGCCCCGAAGTAAATTTTCATACAGGGCCCACTCAGAACTAGCTAGGCCAATCTTCCGAACATAAATATTCTGAATTGAAGATAAAACCGAATGTTTCCATGATGTACCAAACTACATTATAGTAAATATATTTAGTACTATACTTTGGTATTTTAAAAAGGCGCAACAAGAACTCAAACTTGCTAAAGTGACCCAATTTAAAACTGAAAAAAGCATTAAATTTTATGCACAAACCTGGTAATTTTAGCGTATTCTCATTTTTTTTGTACATAAATGCTTTGTCTTTCAAAACTTTTGTGAAAATATTGTGTTAAAATTAGGATGAATAATTTTTTGTAACTAATACAGTTGTAACAACTGCTATCAATATTATGCAAAAATAAATTTTGAATTTAAAAAAAAATATATTTTTAGTCATATTTATTTAAAATAAGGTTTTAATACATAACTTAAGTTGGAAAATTAGAGCTTTATAAGGCATTATTAGATTTTCCTTTATGACTTTAAATGTATTTTTCTCAGATTTTTAATTTTTAAGATATAAGTATTTTTTTATACACTGAGGCTTTTTGATTCTTTTCAAGATAGAGCAGTGCTTCTCAAACTTTCAATACTGGCGCCCCCTTATACATTAATAAATTACTGAATGCAATAATAATGCACTTTGACACTAAAGCTACAATACACGATCTTAATTATAAATCGTACACATTAATAACATAAGTATTAAATTTTGTATATGTGTTACTTTTAAACAAAAAAAAATTAAGTAATAGGATAATTATTATGTTATTTTTTCCTTTCTCTAATTTTTAAATTGGAACATATTGCAAAATGCGGTGGCTGCTTAGAAGTCAAAATATAGATATCAGCTAAATATAGATAAATTAAAAGTAAAAAAAAAAAAATTTTTAAAACAAGCTTTTATTTAAATGCTCTAAACAGAATAAAATAAACTTTTCTTTTAAAAATATTTTTGCTAGCAACTTATAAAATCGTTACACAATTTATGATATAAAAGCTGGTCGCGAGATTTAAGTACTCGTTTTTACTTAGTTTGAAAATTTTAAAAATTTAAACCAATCAGATCAAGTTATTTAATTTGCTTGTTTATCAACACAGGTAAATCTCGCGACAAGCTTTTATATCATAAATTGTATAACGATTTTATAAGTTGATAGCAAAAAAATTTTAAAGAGAAGTTTATTTTATTCTTTTTAGAGCATTTAAATAAAAGCTTGTTTTTAAAAAGTTTTTTTTACTTTTAATTTATTAACATCATACCTTTGTGAATCGGGATTTTCTGCGATGGCTATTTTGAAGACAAAATATAGATCTGAGCTAAATATCAAAAAATAACTCTGAGTGTAAATTTCTAATTTTTAGCCTTCTTTTGAAAAATTTGCTCTGCAAGACAAGCCCATGGGGGGAAGTCACTGATAATTATTAAACTTGTTCTTATAATGGCTGAAGTACCCACTCTTAACACGAGTTTATTTTTTTAAAAAATGATAATATATTATTCTTGATATAATAGCTTAATTGTAAGAAGAGTAAAACCAAGTGCATGACAATGTATACAAAAATGTAAAATGATTTATTGAAATGAATACTCATATTATAAATGGTTTTGAATGAACTGTAATATTAAGCCTCGCAGAATTAGCATTTAGAATAAATGTTAAGTAATAAAAAAAGAATATAAAATTCTAATGAATAATAATTGTGTTATTTTTTTAATATTTAAAAACTTCAAAATGTTTTACCCCGGGATCAGGTGTGCACTCGATACTAACGTTAATGGTCGCGAGGAGTGATGCACCCCAATTCTTTTTTTTTATAATTATTTTCAATATACAAGATAAAATTCACAAATTCAGTGAATAATTTAACTAAGAGAAAATATACTTACCTATTTCAAGGATTTTTCTGTTTGTCTTTCATAAATTGAGAAAATATCCAATAAAACTGAACTAAATTGTGTTCCAAATATACGTGACCTTAACAAAGGACACAAATCACAGACACTTTTTGCTAACATTTTAGGAAAGTTATTTGCAAGCAAAACTGTCACATTTTGTTCACGTTATTGTAATTTTAATGTCCGTTGATGATCGACAAATATCCTGTTGAACTTTTTCTTGCTTGTGTCTTTTTGACAGGGTGAAGTGAATTTATGGTACACTTATGGCTTCATATTTTCTTGATAAAGTTCTTAATGTAGATATTGAAAATTTTCCTTCGTTTCATGTTTATTGCTTTTCTAAAATTTACTTTCGCTAACATGATTAATATGCATTCTATCAGCAAGTGTTTCCCTTGTTTGATCAGCTTCAATTTCCTTTCAGAGAGACCAAAGATGCCCAATTCTTTTTTAGATTCTGCTCATTTACATTTATAAACCATAATCAGTCATACAACATCACAATTAAAACCACTAAGTTATTCATAGGGGAAAATGAAGCATGTTCAAGAAAATATTTTTGAAAAAAAGTGATCGTGCCGGGAACTCGGTCTAAACAAGTACCCTAAGATTCTAAAAAAACGTTTGTCACTCCCAAAAAAGGAGATATGTTATCAATTCATTTTAGCTCCCATTAAGACTGTCATATTAGAGGATTCTCTGTCAAGGTCATTGGTAACAAATAAACAGAATTAACGATTTTTGTATTATATGTTTCAGTATAAAAATAAATCTTGGCCAATTAATCCTTCAAAGTGCTCAATATGCTTATCCATGTATCATAAAACTCTTTCACATTCCCTAAAAAAGGGATGCAGATAACATACCACTAAGTTCAAAAGTCAGCAAAAGTAATATTTTAGATTAAAAGAAACGTAATAAAAAATATCTCCTCGTAGGATTACAGCAAAGCAAACAAAATATTTTTTTTATTTAGTTATAGGATCAAAGATAGCTAATGAGCGTTCAATGTAGAATCTTTTATTTTTGATGACCTTTTTTCACCAGATGATATATATAAATCATATCAATGTAGATCTGTATTTTTTTATTATATCAGAAAGTATCTTGTTTTTTTTCATTCCAGTAAATTAATTTTTTTAACCTTTTATTTTCGATATGCTGCGCCCCCCTTGAAGGGATATCGTGCCCCCTAAGGGGCACGCCCCACAGTTTGAGAAACACTGAGATAGAGTCTTGAAATTTTTTGTATATACTCCTAAACATGTGTTCTATAATAGTTAGTATGGATTTATGTCTGAGAACTCTAGTTATTTTTTTAAAAAGACGCTACATTTAATATTTTAAAAGTTTTCTTATTTTTCCAGGTTTAGCAAGAAACATAATTATTAAAAATCAGCAAGGGAATAGATTTTCAAATCCATGCTAACTTTTGTTTGCAATAATCTAAGAAACGTTTATGACTGAAATGACTGAAAAATTGTAAAAATTGAAGAGAGAAAGAGAGAGAGAACATTTTATAAAGTTTCAAAAATAATCAAAACTTCTTATTTTTTTTAAATTTTAAAATAAGGACTGGTCACAACAAAAACTGACTTTTTACCTTTACTGGATATAAAACATGAATTATTTGTACGGTCTCCATTTTTTTTTTTTTTTGAAAAAGGGTACTGTGTACCTTTAACTTATATTAGACTATCTGTCGTGTACACCAACACAACCACGGCCACCCTATAAACCATAGTGAGGCTTATAGGGTCATACACCACAGGTATATATCTAAAAAAATTTTATCTATAATATATATGCACATGTATGTAATAACACATTTTTTTTCCCAATGAGTTGCATATTAGCCACTAAGTCTTTGCAGACAGGCAAGTCTCCAAAGAGTGGAAGACATTTCATTTGTGGCACAGTATCAGCTACCAAATTGTAACGTTTGAATTTTATTCTATTCAAACTCTCGTCGAATGCTAAATATTGCCTTGATTCAATTTTGCTGTGAGAATTACAGTCGAATTCAAACTCAGAGGATGTTTCACATGCCACATAATCGTATGACATACGCGCCCACGACTTTGGCATCCAGAAAATCTATCGACTTCTCTTGGGATCGATCCCGCAACCTTGGGCTTACGAAGCGGGCCCGCTACCTCTAAACCACCGGAGCCGTTTATTGACATATCATACTTAACATATTTATTATGTAATTATTTATTATTGGATGCACTTTACACACATACAGGAATTTTTTAACATACACAAAATTTGCATTAAAATATATTTGGAATGCCTTATTATACCTAAATTTCTAGTTTTGAAAAGAATTATTCAGATTTTTTTATAAAATGAGTGTGATTTACACTTTAAATTCAAATGTACTTTTAATTATTTTAATTAATTAAATCTTTTTTCTCGAAATGTATCCTCAAAAGTCAAATATTTTGTGAGTTATTCAAATACATCTTATGTCAATGAAATAGATATTACTCTCTAAAAACAAATTCACTGTTTATATGAGATACTTTAAAA
Organism: Trichonephila inaurata madagascariensis; assembly: GCA_019973955.1. NCBI lineage: Eukaryota > Metazoa > Arthropoda > Arachnida > Araneae > Nephilidae > Trichonephila > Trichonephila inaurata. The sequence continues at coordinate 56,976 of BMAV01018809.1, forward strand.
TTTAAATGTGATTCATTTTGCAGTTAAGACTAAGGTTGAAAAATGATTTACCCAGAGACATGTTTGAAGATACTGTCATGTTTTACAAATTCCTAAAAGGTAAGAAAATATACTTTATTTGATTTTTTCCCCCCAACTTAATAAATTCAACAGTTGATTTGAGATTTGATTGAAAAAAAAAATTTATGTTCCGTAAGTATTTATTTCAGATCGCTTCTTTCAAAAGTCTTTTAAAAAGATATATTCTCAGAAAATGTTTTATTTATATCTAAATTTAATTTATAAAATAATCCAAAAGGTAAATAATGAACTAGTAGATGTAGGTAATAGTTTAAGATGTAAAAATGCGGTTATAAATTTGAGAGGAAGTATATAGTATTAATTTACTATTATAAATTCCTTTGACTTAAACTGTAGCTTGATTTTAAAAAAAAATGGAACAGTTCCTCAGATACATTTATTATCGATTAATGCCGATGTTTTCCATGTATGATAGTGATTCTTAATAATTGCTGAGCAGAGGTTGATAATCGTTGCTAGATTTTAAATAATTAATTTATAAATATTACATTAACAATAAGTTTAAGTAAGAGACTGTGCTTCAAAGTGTTTCGCAAGGTTTATAATTATAGTTGTAGTGTAGCTTTAGAATCAAAATGCGTGACTATTATCCCCCATCTCATACATTGTAATTGTATGAGATGTTAATATAATGAAGTTTTCAATTGAGATATTTAATATTTAAAAATTATACATTAGTGCTGGTTATTTTTGGCACTTGAACTGTGACATCTATAACAATTGTTTATTTTAATAAATTTGTTAAGATTAAATAATAATTGATATTTTATTACAGGAAAATGTGCTTCTGTTTATTTTATATTTTTAAAACAATCATATAAATCTTTTATAGTTATGTTAAGTCTTAAAACTCTTTCATTTTTAAGCTTAATGTACTGTATGTCGTTGTGTGACTATCGCATATGATTCAAGATTACCTGCACTCAAATAACAATTAATATAAAGTCAAATTACTTCTTAAAATATATCCAAGTATCATTCACGTTACTACTTCATGGCATAAGTTATTCAGGTTCCTCTCTTTCTATAGACTCCCTTCATACATCATCTCTTTCTTTTATTGCCCCACCCTCTATAGGCGGGTTCTAAAATAAGGAACAATACATTTTGTGATTCCTTATTTCAATGTTCACATATAATGTGCATTACGCAGTTTTATTGATTTTCACCTATTGTACAATTTAATTAAATTCAAACGAAGTTTTATACTAGTGTAGAAAATCTTATTATAACTGAACCTACGTAGTTAATTTCTTTTAACAATATGAAGCTTTGAAGCTCTCCATCCTAACGAAAATCTGAAGTTCATATTTAACAAAAAATAACGTATTTATTACATATTTCTTGTATATACTTTTAACAATACTTATATAATATTTAATGATAATGTTTCATACAACAGGATGAATTTCTTATTCAGTTTATACTTTTTCAGCTAGGAACTTTAACCTCAATCATGCTGAATCTATGCTGAGGAAGGTAAGTCTTGGAATTAATAATGAAAAAACATTTATTTCAAATTCTTTCACAACTATTTGTATAATACAAAAATATTCATTTTGAGGTAAATATATGTAGTCCTAACTGAAAAAAGAGTATCATAATATATATACTCATAGTATTTATTTCATAAAATTTACTTTCAATTAAAAATATATTCAACATAGCCCACTTTAGATGAACTTTCTACAGTTTGTCTTTAAAGTATGTTTGCCCACTTTGCAAGAGACAGCAGAACGAGACTTGACTATATATACTAAGTTTCTTATTGTGATATTCTGTTTTATGCATTTAAGTTTGATTCTGGAGGAATTTTATCCCTAGCTATGATTAGGAGTTGTATTACTAAAAAAGATGGAAATGCCTTGGAAAAAGGGTTGTCTATTGAAAGAAATTGTAACTTGCGTAGTCAATAATTTGAATTTTATGACCTATTGAATTTTGTTATTGCCGTGCGTTTCATGCTGGGATATACCAGATATATGAACAGAAGCATACAATGCAATCTCAGAAGAATATAGATTTTATTACAAACGATGGTCCCAGCATAGAACAGAGAGAGTGCGCTGCTTTCTATTTAAGACGGGAATCCATTTCAGGTGAAAATCCGACTTCTTTTCCGTAAGGTAATTCATGATTTTTCGGGATTCGAACCCGAGCCCACTCGATCACAAGCCGAGTGTCATAACAATCATACTGGCTGGGTGGTATAACCTATTGAATAAGACAAGCAATTTTTTCTTTAAATCTCAAGTATGCATTTTTGCATATTACCCTCTAAAGGTAAGGTACAACTTGTTAAATACGTTTATTTTGAAAATGAATAAACGTAGAAACAAGAAATTTGGAGGAAATGTACACTAAACAGTTTTTTGTTGATTATGAGACATATATTTTACATAATTTTAGCACAAATATACTTCACAACAAAAACAAAAACATTGTTGAAAGAAAAATTCATTATTGGAGGAAGAAAAATATCACAGACTAATGAGGAAAGAAGTCTGGGAAACATTACAAAAATGGGTTATTATAAGAAATATGCCCACTCTCTATACGCAGTGCATTGGCGGAATTGATATTTCCATTCTAACAATTATTGAGTTATCAGATACCGAAATGGCAGGACAGGATCAAATAAGGGGTAACCTTGTTCCAGGACCTTGGAGTTCTGACTTAAAAGATGAATGTGCCTACCTTGTTCCAAACTATTATCCTGAAGGTAATCCTTAACAGACACAGCTCGGTGATTTCTCCATTATCATCGATCAGAATGAACTAATTGCTGATAGCAGAGGTGTATCGGTGAAATTATTGATCGAGGACATTTCACTCCAGTCAGAATTTCTCCATGGATCAAGTTCAAGTCAGTGTGACAACCTATATCTCTACCCAAACACTGATTCCACCACCTCTATAATTATGTTTTTTTACATTGTTATATAGGTTGTATCTATAATGCATTGTTCCTTTCATATCAGCAGGTACCTGATTTGCACTCGAGTGTAAATTTGGACTCTGTGAAGAGAACACAAGTACACTGCTCTGTCTGGTCAGGAAACCTATTCCTTTTCCCAACATAAAGAGACATATCATCTCGTTCAATAGCTTAGGGAATGTACATAACTCAGCGTTTCTTCAAACAGTGTCACTCGCTCCCCTAGGAGAGAGGGATATTTCTATTTGGGAGACGCGAGCATATTGAAAAGTCGAAAATAAAAGATTTAAAATGAGTATTAATTTACTGAAAGGAAATAAAATAAATACATTCTGACATAATAAAATTAAATACACATTTATACTATGATATAATATACTTATAAATGTATTAGTACTGCACAATGTTTTTGATAATTAATTCATTAATACTAAATTAAAAACAAGTTTAATAATTACTAGTGCTTCCCATGGGCATGTTTTTTACAAAATTTAATCATTATCTCGATAACTTGCAAGGTTTTTTAAATTAAAGTCGTATTGCAGCTTTAGGAAAAGTACATTCTTATTACATTCAATACATTAATATTGTATTGGGGAGGGGGAGGCGGATATGATAAAAATTATGATTGAAATTGGGTCACAAATATTGAAAATTTGAGAAGCGCTGGCATAACTGCTCGTTTTGCATAGGGACTTGCATTGTGAATGCGTTCTTTGCACCATTGTAGCGAGGATTCTTGTATCTCATACGACAAAATCATCTATAACGAGATAAATCATCGTAAAACTTCTTCTCATTTAATCTGAAAGATCTTGAAAACAGTCTACCACAGGTGTTGTAACTCGTGATTGACCAGAAAATGTCTTCTAGGTACATGGTCTTTTAATTCTAATTGATCCCAAAATCGTTGGATCACACTAGGGGCCATTTGGAGACGCTCCAGTAGCTTTAACTTCCGAAATCCCTTTTCTATCTATCCCAATGTCTGCCACCCAAATGAATCGAGTAAATAATTTCCCGAAGAAAGTTCTAATCTCCTGTAAATTATCAAAGAAAATACCAACATGTATTAAAGATCAACAATTATGCACATAAAGTACACACTAAACTGTGTGAGATTGATTTTTGCCCACTTTCCCTAATTTCCACTTAAATGTCTGCTTCTTTAAAATAAAAGTTATGGCCATCGCCGCGTTTTTTCATATGTTTTCCTAAAGTGCATGATTATCATTCATATAAATAATGAAATTTATTATTGAAGCCATTTTTTTAATGGGGAGCTTCTAAAGATGCATTGTTTCTAAAATGTTGGAGGCAAGTGTATTATATACTACTCAGATGTGATGACTCCTTTCCAAATTTTTTTAGGCATAGATTACTATAAATTTAGGCATAATTTACGTTGGCATACTTAAATATATTAATATGTGAGATGATGAAGACTTTTCCAGCTCCTTGTTTTGAGGAGATGGAAAATAATAGTAGCAACTATTTTAAACACTTAAAAATTAATTTTAGGATAGCCATAGGTGCTAAACTATAATCTTATATCATATCCAATTTTTATATCACTTTATATTGAGGAACACTACTTAATTTTACATCGTTTTTCATTTTAAGTAAAATAGTGATAAGTAAAGTAACTAGTAAATGTTAGATTTATTAGACAAAGTCTGCCTTATTGCTAAATGCTTCTAATTTCCTATTTACGTATGTTAGTCTATGTTGCACATTATATTAAAAATCTCAATTTCTTTTTGGGATGGGAAATATTCCATTCAATAAGTAATATAAGTTTAAAAATCTGTTTGGGAAATATAATTTGAAATTTGGAATAAAATCTTTCAATTTTATGCCAAATGAAATAGAATGGGGTTTGAAATATCTAAAAGCATTAGGATTATTTTTTCAGTTAGTAAAACTTAGAATCATTTATGTACTTTTTTTTTAAAGACAAGTTAAAATACAAAATACTTCAAAGTTAATTTATCTATTTCAGACAAATAAAATTGAGTTCTTAAAAATGAGTTTTTTTTTACTTTTATTTGAAGACACATTACATCTCTCTCTCTCTCTGTCTCAGCAAATTTTTACAAATTTTATGTTGCGACATAGCCATCCTGTGATGACCATGTCGTGCCGGTTCCGCGTAAGCTAGAGGTGTGGGATTATCAAAATGATGAGACATAATAATTCTTAATACAACTTTTATTAAGAATAACTTAAAATTACTTAAATTTAATTTGACAATTTTAATTAAAGTGAGAGTCAATGCCCAAATTAAACCACGTATTCAAGTCAGATCACGCAACTAGATCCTTTTTACCCCAAATTATCATTAATAATCCTATTCATCTAATTACTTATATCCAAATTACCTTTTTGCAGATCTCCTTCCTTTACCTAAAGAGAATATATCTTCGCTTTATATATGAAGTTTCCAACTTTTTATATAGGATTTCTATTTTTCTTCTAAAGCTATCGGACCGCTAACTTGTTTCTAAGATTTCACACTAAGCTTTGTCACGCTATCGATCAGAATGATTCCATACTACTATCTCTAAGCTTTTCCGTGCTATATCTAAGCTTCACACTATATCCCCATCATCAAAAGCTTCTATCCTTTTATAGTAAATCTCATTTGCATAATATCTTTTTTTTATCTTCTTGGTATTGGGTTGGAAAAGTTTTTGCCATTAATCGTCCGTCAAAGAACATAGGAGTTATGTTAACAGAAAGACGCGAGAGACGTCACAACCCTCCAAGAAGAAAACGTGATTTACTTAAGGGTTCTCAATGCCCTTAATAAATTACGTGTCTAAATCTCTATTTCTAAATTTCTTCGCTTTCTGAGTTTTATTTAAATTTTAATCTTAAATCCTCATTTTAACTTTTATAATTTCCAATATTTATCTTGACTTTAATTTTCATTGCAATTTTAATCTTAAATTTTAACTTTTATAATTTCCAATATTTATCTTGACTTTAATTTTCATTACTCATCTTAGAATTAAATTTTAATATTCAATTTAAATTTAAACTCGTGACAATAAATTTTACTCCAATAACTAGGCCAACATTAATAATTACTGTTTAATTTATGCCCACTCTCACTTTTACATTTCAATTACTTAAAATATTTATACACTTAAATATTCTAAAAACAAACATTCTGGGTGCGCAGACCCAATCTAACACTGCATATGGAGCTGGAACTGTCGCTCCCCTTCTTGTTGAAGCTATAATTCGTATACTTTTCAAGATTTTCAGGGTCAGTCTCCCTGAAATGAAAACTGTTTGAGTCTCTATTTCCATAATATTGATCAATTTAACAATTATTATATATTATTTATATATCAGAATAAATTTTCATCTCCATTCCCCACATCTGGTTCCAAAAAACTCCCAATGAGCCGCGCAGCGCCGTTATTATTATTGTTAGTGCCCTGACTACGCCGCGTTTCCCTGAACCAGATGCCTCCTAATACATAACAATACAACAACATATATATATACACATATTATACAATTACAAACATTTTTCAATAAACTATTATAACAAATAACCAAAGGAATTTTCGCATCTCACGAAGTCATACATCGAAGCAAACAAATGTGTGATTACAAATGTTTCTTCAGAAAAAATTTTAACAAGTCAAAAGTTCCAAAATTAAATAAACACTCATTGTAGTGTTTGACTTGGCTTATAACTTTTATGCACCGCCCGAGACTTCCTTCTTTGCAATAATTCTTCCGACCACTTGTTGAAGATCATAAAAAATGAAACAATACAACCTGATTTTTATATGTTTTCTCCCACATTCACATTCAACGATGAGGTGTCATCACTCTTCATTCCTCGGTTGTACTGGAATTTCTTGTTGTAAGGCGTGTAATCTCCTTGTCGTCCTTTCCTGACTTCCCAACTGTGTCCTTGGCTGGTCGGAGTTCTTCTGTTCTCCGTCGTGGCCTTAGACTGTATCTTGCTTCATCTGTAACTTCAGTGCACTCTCTTTTGTTCCTTTTCCTGCTTCTAAAAATAGTACTGGATGACATTTGTCTTTTATTATTATTATTATTGCCCTTTCTTTGCCACTTTCTTTGTGGTCCACTTGCCCCCGACACACCTGATCTTTTAATACCTCTATTGTATCTAAACCTTTTGTTTTTATTTTCATTCCCAACTGAACTAGGTAGTGATCTGACCAGTGATTTGTTTTTATGGGTCCTCTCTGTATTTTTATATTGATTTGATTGGTTACCAATCCCTTTTGCCTCTAACCTACGTTTCACCGCAGATTTTTTCTTTCCCTTTTGTACCATTTAATCCTTGGTGTATTTTTTCCGAATGAGTTTTATTGATCTTATACTATTTGGGATACCTGTTTAATCGACCTCGTCACATTTCCTATGACGATATATTCTATTTGACTACGTTAACTGTTAATTTTTTTCCTGATTTATTTACAATATTATTAAAATTCTTAACTTCTGACCTATAAGGCCCCTCAAATTTTGTTTAAATTTAGCGATACTTTGTTAGCGAATCACAGGGTGTGTTTCCAAAAGACCCAATCATTTCCCTTTTTATTTTATGTTTTTTCTACGTCTATTATAATATTTTTCCCACTTTTCCTGTTTAAATTTTTTCGTATTAGTCAGTTTCCCCTGAATAACTTTTTTTGATTTTGAATTTTGAACTTTCCGATATCATAACTATTTTTAAAAGGGTTTAATAATTTTTCGCCCTTTAAAAAAAATTCACGGTGTTTTTCCCGTTGTTTCATTCACCGCCGTACGAATAGGTAAGAAAACTCAGAAGAATTGATCCCAAGATGTGTTGACAAAACGTAATTTGCAATCATTTGCACTATATCTCATTAACCTTTCAGTCCGATTTGTTGTGGTCGATATGCAACAGTTTCACATGCCTTATGCCAAATTTTTCATTTAAATGCTCAAAAACCGATATAAATTGGGGACCATTATCACTTATTAATTTTAGGGAGCCCATAACGCGATATGTTATCAAAAAATATCCGCATTATACGAGATGAGGCCTTTTAAGAGGAAATTTCAGCCCATTTGCTAAAAATGATCGGTTATTACAAAATAAAAAGGGTTAAGGGTTTTATTTCGATATAGATAGGGGCCTAAAAATCTAACGTCACTATCTCATTCGGAAATTTGATAAAATTTGGGATTTAACCGACCAGCTGGTAACGCGTTTTTATAGTTATTAACTTGGCAATAGGCTGTAGAGACATATTGATCAATAAATTTTCTCATGTAGGGGAAATAACAAACGTCCGAATTTTATATACGTTTTAAATCTGCCTAAGTGTCCAGCGATTTTTTGTCAGAAATTCTCTCATTATTTCATTCCTTAAAGTTTTTAATGTATACACGCATTTCACCTAATGACGTTGCGTTTTTCCCCTGCAAAAAAATAACAATCCTTCAATTAAACGGAAATCGGGGACCATCTCCATATCGTTGCATTAACCGAGTTATTTTCCCGGGGTTTTCTAAATATCTATATATAGCCCCAATTTTGGGTCATTTTTCTGTTCATTTATTAATTGTTCCTTGGGAAATAAGTACCAAATTTTTATTATGGCCCAATTTAATTTTATCACCAATATTTTTTCCCATGCTTTTTTTGGAAAACTGTAGCCCCCATGTTTAACCCTTTATTTCGACCCATTAACGGGAAATTCCCTTTTTTTACCTTTTTTTATCTTAACTAGTGAATTTTTAATTTTCAACATTTCGATCAAAAAACTAATACGATTTTTGACCCATTTTTGAAATCGATACCAGAATAAGGGTATTCTAAATCTTTCAGCACATGAAAAACCAATTTTTCGAATTGTCTGATTTAATTTTTTAAATTTACGATCCCCAAAAATTTTTGGGATTTCGCACCCTGTGCGTTATTACCTGGGCCGCGATTTTTTAAATTTGTTATAGAAAAAATATTTTCTATATACTTCTTCCGATATAAATGATTTATCTGCTCCGGGGTCCCATAGGGTTTCAAAAATGTGTTTTTTAATAATATAGGAACGTGGGGGAAATTCTACGGGGGATATACATATCGGAGAAAGTCTAATTGTCTCTTGTCGACATCCCTTGAGGTTGATCATTAACCTTTACAATATTTAATCGTCCCCTTTGGTCCTATCGCCCGATTGAAATTTTTACTGAACCCCCCTTCTACGGTCCCCTTTTTAAAAAAATATTTTGCCTATTTCCCCCGAGTGCCCTTTATTGAATTCTTTATCATTATTATGAAAACCACCTCTCGAACCCTTGGTTTTCTTTGACGGCTATTCTCGAAGATTATTTCTACGTTATTTGGGCTACGCCTTATTTCAGAATTCTCCAGTTTTTTACCATTAGCTTCAAAATTGATCCTATGCGCATTTTGACCTCGTCTTTTTTATATTATCGTTCTGATAACCCCTTTGTAATTTGGGAAGAATATTTTTTCGAATTTAGCCAAGACTTTAAAAGTTGTATCGTGTTTTGTGGATTGGGACCCCCACATAGTTTGTTTCCCCTGGTTCGAGTCGAACTAAAAAAATGATCCACTAAGTCTGCTTGGGACATTCCTAATTTAAACTTTTTTATTTTTTGTAATCTATAAAACAAAATCAGTAGATCCTGATTTCTTCCCGTGGGGTGCATAAAACCCGACTGTGTTTTTTTCTTATTTTTGACCGGGAAAAAACCTTCGCTAAACGTTTTTAGCTGCGCAAAATGTGGCTGTATTTTGCACTCAACAACGAACCAAATATCGAATACCAATCTGGCCCTTCCCCCGAGATGTTTTTAAGCAATACACAATTTTGGGGTTTCAAGTAACTGTTTTTGTTATCTATACACCCCAAAAATCTGCAATGTTCTCCGACCCTGAAAAAGACATTTCAGGGAGAACCGTACTTTCCCCCTACAAACCCAACCCCCAAATTTAAAAGTTCAGTAAATTTCGACATAGCCATCCCGATGACCATTGTGCCGGTTCCGTGTTGAGGTGTGGATTATCAAAATGATGAGACATTTAAAAATTTTAAACAACTTTTTTTTAAGAATAACTTATATTACTTAAATTTTTAATTTGACAATTTTAATTAAAGGAGACAATGCCCAAATTAAACCACGTATTCAAGTCAGATCACCAACAGATCCTTTATCCCAATCATTAATAATCCTATTCATCTAATTACTTATATCCAATATTACCTTTTTTCAGATTTCCCTTTCCTTACCTAAAAGAGTATATATCTTTCGCTTTATATATGAAGATTCCAACTTCTTTATATAGGATTTCTATTCCTTCTAAAGCTATCGGACCGCTAACTCTTGATCTGCAAGATTTCACACTAAGCTTTGTCACGCTATCGATCAGAATGATTCCACACTACTATCTCTAAGCTTACCGCGCTATATCTAAGCTTGCCACACTATATCCTATCATCAAAGCTTCTATCCTTTTATAGTAAATCTCATTTGCATAATATCTTTGTTTATCTTCTTGGTATTGGGTTGGAAAAGTTTTGCCATTAATCGTGGCCGTCAAAGAACATAGGAGTTATGTTAACAGAAAGACGCGAGAGACGTCACAATGCGATCTTATTAATGAGAATTTCCAAACTTAAGAACTATGTCTTCTTATAATGAAATGCACTGCAATTACGATTTTGAGAATGTTCTGCATCAATTTTTCTTACAGAAGTCTTTGTATATCTAAATCAGGTAAGGCATTACATATAGTACATTCCATATCCTTAACACATTGTTTCTTTGTGATGTTCAAACTTTCATTCACAAGAATTCATCCTGCAGTGTAACTGAAATTAATCATTAAATATGTTAATGATACTTCGAAAAATATAGCCTTTTTTAACTTAAAATAAAGGTTTTTCAAAAATTAACTATCCAGAAATTCTTTGTATAAAGTAAAAGCTTTCAAGTATTACATATGTAGCAAATTATGTTTCCATAAGCTTAAAATGAACAGTATTCTCAAATATATATATATATATATATATATATATATATATATATATATATATATATATATATATATATATATATATATATATATATATTATATATTATTAATATTTTATTATTTTTATTTATATATTTTTTTATAATTTTTTTTATATACAAAATTGAAAATTTCGATGGCGCAAAAATCATTCATTCCGTATTAAGTTTCTAGAGTAATTATTATATATATTTTTTCTTCTTCTGAATTATTGGTGAAAATAAGACTAATATACATTTTTCCCGAATTATTGTAGCATTTGGAATTCAGAAAAATTGTTCAAATAGATACTATCTTAACGGATTATAAGACTCCAGAAGTAAGTTGTTAGTTTTCTAAGTGCTATAAATTATTTGTTTGATATTTTTATTTTCAGTAGTTTTTACTTTTTAAATTTCTGTAATAAAAAAGTCTTTTAAACACCCCTGTAAGTTTTTTTTACTAAATTTGGGAAAAACAAATAATCGTTTTTCTCTCATATTCTTTTAACAGAGATAAGTCTCCATTCTTTAAACACTGAAACTGATACTAAATTTCAATTTAAGTTGTAAATTTTGAATAATAATTGATAAAAAGAATATACTTTCTTTTCTGTTTCAGGACATGTATCATATGAGAGATTACAAAAATCTTTAAATATAGGTTAAAGTAGAATAAAAAGTTAAAATATATCGGAAATTGAATTCATTTACATCGTTTTATATTGGTGATTCAGTAAGAAAAAATTTTTCGATATATAACATTAATAATAATTCATTCATAATGAATAATTACATCATATTGTATCAGTAACAATGATAGAAGATAATCTAATAAAAATGCATTCCATCTCGAAAAAATATTTGATTAGGGCCTGAAAAAACTAGCAGTAAAGTATAAGGCTTAATTTGATTCGGGGATTCCCCCAATTTTAGTATTTTTAAAAAGTATTTTTTTAAAAAATTCAAAATTTAAATTTTTCCCCTTTTAGATTGATGATTTGGTTTTTTTGGAGGAATTTTTCAAACTTAATCTTTTTTGGAGATTCTATCGGGTGGAACGTTTTCATGTATATATAAAACAGTTTAAGTTGTACAAAACTTGTGACGCCTATAATATCATGTATTACCCCCTACCTATACGCCTATAATAGCATGGCGAAACACAAGGGTGCTTCATCAGCTTATAAATTTTAAAAAAATTGAAAGTGAAAAAATATTTATAAGCAATGCAAATATTTTTGAGAATACATATTATTAAACTATAACAAGCAAAGAAACTAAGCTAATTAAGTCGATAACAAAGATAATTCCTTTTATGAATCTTATTTAGAAGGTTCTGTCCTCCTGTACACAATAGTTATATTAGGAAAAAATTCATATTTATGCAAGTTGACATGCAAAGGAGCAAATTTCAATTGTCTTACTATCTTTTTTGATTTATGATATCCTTTAACGATCAATCATTATATCTTTATTGTATATGTCTGTACAGTAAAACTAGTTTCGTATAGTGCAATAGACGAATCTATTACTCTAACCTTGAATGTCAAGATAATTTAATATCTAACAAGACTTCAATTATAGTCGTAAGGACATTTATTGTGGATACACAATTCTGTGGCAACAGCTTTCGAGCGTGACCCCTTTATCAATGTCACAGAGAAAGTATTCCGTGATGTGAAATTGCAAGCAGACTAAAGGTCATTCCGTGTCGTTTTACGGAAAGATAATTATATGAAAGTAGCACCTGTTATGAGAAGTTCAGATTAGGTATTTAAATTTTATGCGATTTAATTGGAATGTTTTAGGTCTCATTTTTTTAAAGCCTTGTTTCGAAATTAAGTTATTTTTTATAAGAATTGTCACACGATGTAGACAAAACTTGAGTATAATTTGTGAGCAAATCAAGTGCTTGAAAATGTGTCACTGAAATCAAAATTATAGCTTTAAACTGTGTTTCATCTGTTTGATAAATTTTATGCCTACGTTATGTTTTACTACTTAGGCATTAAAACGATTTCCAAAAAAAAATTTTTTTTTAAATTTCTAATGGGCTGCTGATTGGTGGTGTTTTACCATTGCAGACCTAGTACATTCCCCGGAGCTGGTATCTCTTTTTAAAGCGGAACACTATAGGCGGATACCAATCACCGCAAGCAATTTTAACACCCAGTTTTCTCCACAGAGGGAGGCACCTAAGCTCTGACGATGCGTATCTGTACTAGATTCAAAAATTTTCCCAGAGTACTTGGAAAAAGACACCTAAGGGTCTTTACACGCCGGGATAATCATTTCGACATGACCGGGTGTTATTTTCGCATCATGAAAAATTTCCGACATGGGTCAGGGGGGGGAACCCGCAACCTTTAAAAAAGGCCAACGACAATCCAACCACGCCACCCAGCAGGCTCGAAAAACAATCTAAAATTAAATATTTTACAGTTAAGGAGGAATTATATAATTAGATATGAGTGAAAATAGTAACTTTGATAACTTCATAAAACAAAGCTTTCCCAATCGAAATTAGTTGTATTGTTTCATGATATTTATATGTATTTTAAAATTTTTCCGATAAAATATATTTTAAACAAGGCTCTACTCAAATTTGTTATATTTATTTACATTTTTATTGTCTTTAAAGGATATTTACTTATATTTTTCCCTAATCATATTGCTTATAAATTTTTTTCAAAATATTTCCTTTACTCAACAAAATCTTATATTAAAAAAAAATTTAAAAAATAGGAATATATTTTTTAAAATTTGTATATGTTGCTGTGTTGAATATTTAAAGCCATAACATCGATAATGAATGACTTATGAATTAATGCATACTCATATTTAAAAAGAAAACTGAGTATTGAGAATTCCAAAAAATTCAATTGCAGTGTTTGTATAAAATAGAAGTATTTACTAATTATATAAAATCTCTCTCTCATTACCAGAAGTGACAAATTTGTTCAAGTGCGATATTTGTAGGTTACTTATACTTCAATACAAAAAAAAACTAAAATGCTTTTAATCTTTATAAGTTAAAGGTACGTAAAATTTTTTTAATTGAAAGCTGATTTGAAATTCATTTGATGCTTGATCTAAAATTTTTATGAATTAAAAATTGTATACATTCAAAATATTCTTTCTTTTATTTTTAAAATTTAATTAGTTTCAAAATTTATATGATTCTTAAAATTCTTTTAAATATATCTTATTTAAAAACTTCATAAAATTATTTATGAAATTTAAATATTCTCATTCACATCTAGCCCAAACTCCATCGGATCCCGAATTTGAAATTTAGTTATTTCCCTCAATTCGTGTTGCCTTAACATTTCCCAATATTACAAAAAGTTTTGCTCATTTTTATATTTTTTTTATTCGGTCATTCTAGAGCTTCTTTTATTTATTTAATTTGTTTGAATATTCAGCTGAAAATTTCAATCACCTGAATAAAAAACTTTGTGGTATATTTTAAAAATACTTGTGCTCTGTTATTCTTTCTTAAAAGCTCATTTTTTACAGAAAGCTTTGCTTTAAATATATACACTGCTGTTTGTAAAAAATGCAACACCATGAAGGAATCATCAGAATTAAATGTGTGAACTTTGCAGCAAATATCAATTATAAGATGTTACATAAAATAGTAAAGTTTCAGAGCCACCATGCATGAATTGCGTGAGCAGCGCCCTCTGAACTGATGGTGAAAGTGCATAAATAGAGGTGATAAATAGTTAATGATTATTTGTGTTAGTGGCGAACATTTAGTGAGACCTAAGTATACCGCCACAACGAAAATAGAGAAATACCTACAACTTACGGAGTTTTAACGGGGAAGATTATCGGCCATCGAGATGGAGAATTCTCCTATCGCGCAATAGGAGCTCGTGTGCAACGGAACAGTTCCACAGTGATGCGAGTTTGGAAGCAGTGCACCGACGAGCACCGAACAATTCGAAAAACTGGCAGTGGACGATGGAAGGTGACGTCATCGCTAGACGATGGACACCTGCTCTGCATGGCGGAGAATGACGGTACAGCTTCCTTCAGGCAGTTGGCAGCACTTTGGTCTACTGCTACAGGTGTACTAATGCCAGTTTTATCAATTCATCGATGTCTTCTGCACCGTGGTTTGCGTGGAAGGGTGCCTTTATACAGGATCCTCCTCACGGCAAACCATCAACGGCTGCGTCTGCAATATTCTCATGAGCACAGAGCCTGGCAAGCTGATTGGCACCAAGTTGTCTTTTCAGATGAATCACGCTTCAATTTTGGGACCACGATGGCCGCATTAGTGTTAGACGCTATTCTGGTGAACGCTGCCTTCCAGAGTGAACGACATAGTGGCTTAACACCCAGAGTTATGGTTTGGGGTGTGATTTTGTATCATGGACGATCCAATTTGCTATGAATTGAGGGTGCTCAAAATAGCAACAGGTACGTCCGTGAAGTGATCAGTCCAAAGTTGGTTCCTTCCTTCAAGGCATCCCTAGAGCTGACTTTCAGCAGGATAATGTACGCCTGCATGTTGCAATGACTGTTCGAGACTTCTGTTGAGAACCAATACATGCAACTTCTTCCTTGGCCTGCTTATTTGCCGGATATGTTACCTATTGAGCACGTGTGAGATTTGGTTGGTCGGTGCCTGGCTTGTGATCCGCGTCTTGCAGCTTCAAAAGACAAATTTTTGAAGTAATATTGCGCATACAAGCAATATGGAATTCTCTTCCAAAAGCAGACATTCAAAATCTGTTTGACTCCAGGCCACGTCGTATAGCAGCACTTATTGCAGCGTGGTGGCTACACTAAATACTGATTTCGGATATTTAATATATTTTTTTCTTTGAATATTTCCTCATTTATTTGTACTAATACAAGTCGTTTGCGCATTAATTTTCATTTAACTGTGATGATTCCTTCAAGGTGTCGCAATGTTTACAAGCAGCAGTTAAAATATAGGGTTGTATTTTATTTATACAGATGGTTTTCAATGGCGTCTAGGGGTTTTGAATTTTTGTCCGCGGGTTATTAATTAAACGGAAAAGAAGAGCTGAATACTCAAAAATTACTGTTTAATTATTTTCATTAAAATATTTACGTTATATTACAAGTAAAACAGAATACTATTAAACATGTTAGAATCCCTTACATAATTAAGAGCGGCCACTGCTGGGATAAACGACCGAACAGACCTAACCCTTGTCTTAACTCTCTCGTCTCTTATCCTTCGTCTTTTCTCTTCAATCTTATACTTACCAGAAATAGAAGCCTCCGTAGGCGAAGTATGCCAGTATCGCCCAATATTGGAGAGGATATAATCCATTTGAATATATTTATATTCCTTGTAATTAAAATACCCACTTATATGTTCAAAAAAACAGCTGGTAATCATTGTATACCTTACTAAGTTATATATTATAAATAGACATTAGATAAAACACTGATGATGAAATTATAGAAGAATAACTCACTGATTGTTACGAAGAAACCACGCACTTGTATACATATATTATATGGTGTGTTTGAGTTGGTTCGTTAAGCTAGTAATGACTAAGAGTTATCAAACAAAACTGTTTATTCTAACAGTAATAAATAGAATTTGACTACCCCAATTACACAAATAATATTTAAACGCACATTTTGCTAAGTGGCTAATGTTTGACTTTTAAGTATTAGTCTTTACTTTTTGTCTCCATTGCTCACCTCTCTCTCTCTGTTTATCTCTCTATTCTTTCTCTCTCTAGTCGTATCAGTTTTCGTTCTGGGATCTCAGCACGCATCCCCGTCAAGCAGGGTCAGTCAGGTGTCAGAGCATTGCCAAGTTCTGTTATCCCATGAGCCCTTACATATATAAAAGGTAGGATTCAAATGTTCCCGGAATGAGCCTGTAACATGAGAATTTTTTGCATACAGCGACTTCAATAACATTTCTGTGTCACTTCCTTCTTTCCCCTTTTAAAAAAAATTGCCTCAAATCACGTGGTCGGGGGCTTACCACGGCGTCGTATTTTGTAGGTGGATGCATTTAGTAGCCAGCGATTGAAAAAAATTGCGTTTGTTTAGCAGAGAATAATATCAAATTTTGTGTTGGGTGAGTGAGTGAATATTAACGTCGAACTGTTCAGCTACACGAGGAGCTTTTGGCCATGAATCTCGTAATTTTGAACAATGGTCAACTGGTGAGAACGACACCTCAGTCGGAACCCCTTCTTAACTACCACAGCACACAAACGGGAGGACGTTTGAGCTCTCGACAGATTTAACGTACATCGCTCCCCTACTCGGCGTGTCTTTAGTGGTATAGGCTCGAATTCTGACAAGTCAGCCACAATCCGATACCTTGACCACTAGGCTACCATGCAACCACGAATTTTGTGTTAGATAGAAAAGAGTGCTACGGAGACTTACGAAATGTTGAAGCATGTTTAAGGCAGTGATACATTTTTGGGAATAAAAGTTTTTGAGTGGCATCGACGTTTCAGAGTAGGGGAAAAGTGTCAAAGACGACGAACAGTTCTGGACGTCCACTAATTCCCTCACTTCTGAAAACATTGAAAAGTTTTCTGCGGTGTACGTAAGAAAATTCTTCTAGCAACGACGGGATAAAAATGAAAACAACTGTTTCCCACTTCCTCTTATTCCCCAGATTTGCGCCCCTGAAACTTCAGAATATTTCTGGAACTGACACCTCAATTGCAGGGTTATCGATTTCAATCTGGAGATGAAGTTAAAAGTGCATCGCGCGTGCAAGCTAAATTAAAGGACATGTCTAAAAATTAATTTCAGAAATGTTTTGATGACCCTTATAGGCGATGGCAAAAGTGTGTTGTTGCTAAGAGTCTTATTTTGAAGGAGAATGTGTTTCAGCTGGTAATATTTTTTAAGCTTTAGATTAAGTCCGGGAACTTTGAATTTTACTACGCATATACATATATATGTAACTCATTTTTTTTGCTTATCTACAAGAAATATACCAAATTTTTATACCATAAAAGGTAATAAATTTAAAAAGAGAGAGAGTTTTATGCAAATACAAAATAAAATTAAATGTTAAAATAAATTAGAAATGGAAAAAATAGAAGTTGCTAAACAATAAGAATATAATTCCCCGAAGTCTTTAGTTTCCTATTATTAAAAAATAAATATACAGTACATAACAACTTTTAATACTAGTCATTCTTTTCACTTTTCCATGGTTTGAAATAATGATATCGATCACCATACCCTTCATATCGGTTCGTAGTACTAACTTGATTAACAGCCAATTAGTCAACCAAAGAAAAACATTAAAAACTTCTAGTTATTAAGAACCGCATCTATATTGAAAAATTAAATTTTCAACTTTTCTAAATTTATTTTTGCACTTGTAATTTTATATTCTTTTTCAGGTTTGTGATAAATATATTTCCCAAAACTTTATTGGTTATGATAAAGAAGGATGTCCTGTTTATTTCTCAGCGCTTGGAAATGTAGATCATAAAGGTAAATGCACATATGCAGTTATTAACTTAAATATCCACATAATTTAAATAAATATTTATGTTTAAAAATAAATTTTTATAAATATATTGTACATATATTACATACATTTTATAACTTAAGAATAATAAGATCCAAAACCAATTAAGTTTTATAGTTTATTTAACTTTTTGAAAAACATTCTTAAATTATTGGAATTTCTAATATTTATCATGTAAAATAATAACGCTATAGATTCATATTTATTGAAATGGAGTGGAGCAAAAGTTTTTAACAAAAATTCGAAATTTTAATTTAAGAAGAAAATAAATTAATTGAAAGATTTTTTTTGAATTAACCACGGATAACATACTTTCTTTTACTTATAATTTAATTTGAATTTAAGAGCACACCAAAATAGTGAAATAAGTCATTTACATGCTTGTGATCAACCGAAGCTTTTTTAAAATTTAGCAAAAAATAGCAGAATGTAGTATTTTTAACATTTTCACTATTTATATTAAGGTTAAATTCTGCAAAACATGAGATTCATTTAAAATTCTTCAGTGGAATTAAATTTACACACAATATAACATTTTAGTTGATCAAATATTTATTGTATTTCATCGTGAATTTCTTAATAAATAAATTTATGGAGCTTTCAAATTATGTATATTTATATATTTACAGGTGTTTTCAAATCCGCCAACAAAATAGACATTTTTAAATGCTGTATACAAGTAATAGAAGAGAGCAAAGTAAAAATGAAGCTTCAGTCTAAGAAGGTTTGATTTATTTTTATAATTCTCAATTCTTTCTTCAATTTAAATGTGTTTTGTAAAAGAAAATGAAAATATTTTCAAAATACAATAGCAATTAATTAAAAACTGAAGCTGACATTTAATTTCGGAGCTCGTATGAGATACCATACCATAATGTTATTAACCTTTCATTAATAGTAGATTTTTTATTCATTATCTCACAGGGAATTCAAACATTTCCTTATTTACGACGTTGCTCGCGTTTATACATACTTAAATCTTATGTCCTATTGTATTCCTCATTAACTGCCGATTAAAAGTTACGTGATTCGCTCCTCAATGCCATCCTTTTCACATAGCTGCATGTATGCGATGCACAATAGAGAAAAGAAAAGGTAGAAATAAGCAAAGTTTTCTCTGAAATAAGTAAATCCTACATAAACACTGTCAAAGTCATTATATTGTATTCCAAAGCCTTCGAATAGTTTTACTGACAGCAGCTCAGAGAAAAGAATCTATTTCGTACAGACAGATATATTCGTGCGGAGCACATATGCACCGGTTGAGCAAGACGGATTTATACGCTGGCGGCACTTAAAGGAGCTGTTAAAATTTCCTATGAAATTCCATTGGATCAATATTCAAATAAATGTTGTCCGACTAAACCAAGGATTCCCAAAGTGATCTATGTCGACCCTCGAGGGTCTATGACGACCTGCAAGGGGCTCACATCAGCAAGAAAATGATTTGAGGGTCTATGAGGTTTAAATGGGGTCTACGATAGTGGCTAGAATTATAAACCAGATAATGTGTGATTTTAATTTTAAAAGAAAATTTAATGAAGTGGAAGCCACAGATTTTAACTATTTATTAATAGATTTATTTACTACATATAATGAGTTTAATTTGTAGTGACAGCATGAGTTTTAATAAACAAGGACCATCATTTCATCGTTTCTTGGCACAGTTAAGCTAAAATACTAAAATATTGGACGTCACGAATTTTCCCAGTTTCTCAATTTGTCACAGACAATCTGCCAAATAAATTACGTTTTAACCTTCATTCAACTTTTAAATGCCCTTAATTTAGTTTTAGAATTTAAGTTTGAGAATACTTTGACTATGGTAATGCGCAGCAGGCAAAGAATTCATATCGTGAAATGAAAAAAAAAAATCTTAGATTATAAGAGGAAAACTGATCGGGATAGCACTAACGAAGGTCTTAAAGCAAAGTTAAGAAAATTGTGTCAGCACAATTTTGGATTTAAAAAGAGAAACCCGTTATTTATCCCGAATTATGGGTTATTTTGAGAAAAAAAGTTTTTAATTATTTTTTCTACTGAGAAGGTGTCTCAGCGCGCTTGTTAATTGTCAAAACAAACAAAAAATAAATGGGAGAGAGACTGGACACAACTAACCAAGGAGACTTAGGGTCTGACCTGACAAGATTGGTTTCAAATGTTGAAAAATTGTTATTGAAGCACCAATCCCATTAAAAGCAATTGTTTGTTGGTCTCACTTACTTTATATATTATTTAAATTTTATTAAATCTTTTAAAGTAGATCTGTACCAACTGTCAAAAAGACATTTAAGTTGGTAAATTCGCAAAAATTCAATTTTAAGTACACAGAGGTTTACCCAAACCCGAAAATCGTGGCAAAGGGTCTATGAGACAAAAAAGTTTAGGATTCTCTGGACTAAACTGTTAACATAATACTTTTTTCATACCCGTATTTTTTTCTGGCCTTACGTAATTGAATAATAATGAATTGAAATTAATTTTAGAATATATATATACAAAAATAATTTATTTGTTATACAATTTTAAATAAAAAAATCTTGTGTGTGTGTGTATATCCCTATATATCAATAATATTTCATGACAACTATACTGTCCTCGTCATTTGACCAAGGTTCAGAATTACGTGGTCGTAACCAATAGCCTTCTTGTTGCTTTGCAAACTTTTGTCTCATAGATCCCTTGACATATATTTCGGTTCTGAGTAGAACCCTGCCAACCTAATATTCAGTTTTTGAAAATTTATCAACTTAAATGTTTTTTGACAGCTGGTATAAAGCTACTTACTTTAAAAGACTTAAATTTCTAACTGTAGCGAAGTACAGTGTTTTTCAAACTTAAGAAACATATGTTAATTAATTAAATTAAAGTTTAATTAACTCATGAAATAGCTGTTACATAAAATACAATAACTGATTAACAAACAAATGCTTGTAATGGGAGGGAGGAATCGTGTACTCTTCTATAACAGATTTTTAACATTTGGCATCAATCTCTTCAGGTTTAACCCTAAATTTCCTAGGTTAGTAGTGTCCAGTCCTTTTTTTTCTTTCTTTTTTTTATTTGGAGATTGGCAGCCACGTTGAAATTCCTTCTCATTAGGAGAGTAATTAAAAACTTTCTGAAAGTATTCCATAATTCAGGATAAATAACAAGTACGTGTTTATTTAAAGCCACAATTGCTGACATCCATTTCTAAACTTTACTTTAAGATCTGCGTTAGTGTCTATTCAATTAGTTCCTTTTTAATATGACATTTTTTTCAATGTGATCATAAAAATTTATTGCCTCTACTGTGGTATTACCATAGTCAAATCATTTTCAAACTTAGTCTCTAAACTTGAATAAAGTGCATTTAAATGTTGAATGTAGGTTAAAAAATAATTTTTCTTGCAGATTACCTGTGTCCAATAGAAATACTGGGAAAATTCATGACATCCAATATTATATTCCTTTAGCTTTAGCAAGACCCTTAGCCTTGGCAAGAAATGCTTAAATGATGACCCTTGTTTTAGTAAAAAAATTATTCTGTAGCCTTGTAACTGCAAATTAACCTCATTAAATTTAGTAAATAAATAAATCTGTTAAATAAGTAAATTTCTGGTTTCTATTTGATTAAATTTTCTTTTAAAATTAAAGTCAGCATCTGTTCTAAGGAGAGCCATTATCGTAGACCCTTATTTACAGTTCATAGACCCTCAAATTATTCTTTTTCTGACGTGGAACCCTCGCAGGTCGTATAGACTCCTGGGGGTCAATATAGACCACTTTAAAAATCACTGCTGTGACGAAGGGAACCAGGATATGCTCGAAAGAGTAAAATGACAAAATTAAGACCCTTTGTTTATGAGACATATATATTTTAAAATTTCCAATAGAGCTTAGATTTTATATGTTCTTAATAAAGATAAATTAATTATTCTGTGGAACTATAAAAATAACTTTTTAGTTTATATATATAAAAGGTGTTTTTCCCTACTTAAGTTAAGCAATACATAATTTTTGAGAACTCATAATACATACTTACGTTTAGGTACCATTTTTTAAAAAAAGTAACTTTTGTTTATGCAAAATATTTTTTATTCATATATAAGACAATACAGAAAATACAGTGTATCTATTTTTTTAGTAAAATTTTAGTATAATTTCTGTAAAAAAATTATAAAACTTTGAAATTTGGAAAATTCTTATTTTTCTGCTTTTTTTATGCATAAAACCATTTTTAAAAAATGAGGCACTATGTTAATAGAAAAAATTAGGTTCACCGTATGCATAGGCATCTTGTATAGAAGTATACAAAATATGGAATCATATAGTGCAATAGTATTTTTAAAAGATGTACCTAAATGCAAAAAAATATGCTTTTGAGAAAAAGTGAAAAAACTAAAAAAAACAATGTTTTCACATATTATACACTTGATTAGTATTTGCTATCCTGTTTTTATATGCCTAATAATAATACTTAATCATTTTTTGGAGTTACAAAAGTAATTTTAAATTCATATATTTTTTCTCTTTGTTTTAGTTTGCATTAACATAATTTTAGAGATCTTGTAATACTTTCATGTAGGTACCATTTCTTACAAAAATATTTCTTGAATACATAAAACATTTTACTCATATATATAAAGCAACATATCAAACATAATGAATAAGTTTTTTAATGAATTAATTGCATAACTTCTTTGAAATAATCATAAAACTTTAAAATTTTGAAAATCTTAATTTTCTTTATGCACATATAAATCTATTTTTTTAAAAAAAATTAGACATTATATACCAAAACATATTTTGGTCACTATATGCACATGTATCCTGTTTAGATATATTTATTATTCATTCAAATGAAAAAAATTAAAAGTTTATATTGATTAAACACAGGAGAAACTGCACACTTAAAATATGTCAAAAGGGGCGTGGTCATTTGTTTACATTTTTATTTTTCATATTTTAAGGCTATTTTATCAACAAACATATAAGTATTATACATTTTTTGGATTCAGAAAAATATGCACTATTTTTTAAAACCAAAATTGAAAAATCGATTTTCTCCAAGTGTATGATGTCCTGGTTTTCTTAATAAACCCTTACTCACTTTCACCTAGTTTTTTTAATATATTTTTTGGTTCTGTTATAGCGGAAGGTTTCTATGTTGTGGGATTGTTGTACTTCTCTCTATAATGTCATATTTAAAAATTAATATTTTATTTAGATATTTGACTTTATGGCTAAAGTTGGTTTAAAAAATTTTATGACTTGGTATTTGTGGCATTCGTAACTAATTTTTTATATTTTTGGTATTATATTTATAATCTTTAGTAGTTATGATATTATTCTCAAATATTTTTTTCTGTTTTGAAGTACAGTGTATAGGCAGACATAGGGAAAGCTTGACTGACTTTAAACCTATGTTAATGTTAACCCTACAATCTCTGTTATTCTATTGTTAATATCTTATCTTTGATCTATACTGTAGGTTATATTTCTATTCATTGCTCTGTAATTTTAGATTTATGGTAATTTAGTATATATATATATATATATTCACATACACACAAAGATATAAAGAGAAAGTTTCGATTAGTTGCTTCAGAAAAATGACGTAATTTTCATATCCTAAAACTATTAGATTGCAGTAAGTTCATAAGAGAATGTGGCAAATACACTAGGTATTTCAATGCAAAAATAATATTTCTGTATAAAACGCTCTCGGTGCTTGAAATTGAAAATCTAATTTTCAATGTTTGAAAAACTCAGAGAAAAGTCATGGTCAATACAATAAAAAAATATTTAGATTATTTAAATATTTACTTTTTGAAAAAAAAGGTGACTGACTAGTTCCCAACTATTAATAGAATTATTTAGACATAACTTGAAATGAACAATTATCTATTTTATTTTGTTAAAAAAGAAATGTTAACACTTCACAACTTCAGTGTTTTAAACTACGAGTACCATAGTTTAGATTCTGATTGCATCTAAGATAAAAAGTTTACTTATGTGTTAAAATAGAATTGGAAGTACGCGTGCTACATTTGGTACATGGTACAATTTACAGTGGCACTCTGCATTTTTCTACAAATTTGTTAATTTTTGAGTGGATAAAAAAATAATCATTTTGAAATGGAACTTATATCGGAATAACATCTTCAGGATTATCGAAATCAACACCTACGGAATTACGAAAAAAATTTTTGTGTGTGCTTATGATAGCACCATAGGAGTGAAAAAACTTCCGATTTATCCTGGGTAATATTTTTCAATAAGTTAAAAGTACTATGTTTTCTTTTATGATATTTTCATATGCGGGCGTTAAGTAGTTCACTTTCTCGTGCCCCTTTATCGGGGGATTTGCTTATTTTATCCAATTCTGTAAGAGACAAAATAACCATGCATTTTTATTTATTTATATATGAGTATGTACGATTTAAATGTCAATTTGCCGTATTATTATTGAAAAAAATTTATATCTTAATTAATTCTGTAGATTATATTTACATAATACATATATATATTTATATAATTTATACATAACATTGTATACTATGTAAGGCTAGAAAAACTTATGCTCTGAGAGCCGTTTACTTTTCTTAAAATTTTCTAAGAAAACTAAGGGAGAGGGCTCTTGCTTTTTCACAATTTTTGCTTTAATTTTCTCTTAATCTCTTATTTGTTATCCTCAATCCAAAATGTTAGCAAATTTCTCGCCAGTTAGCTTCATTAAAATTTCAAATTTAATTCATTTGACACATTTTTGTGCTTAAATGCTATTTCTTCTTAATCAAAAAATAGATCCCATGTTTCGTTCCTTCTTGGTACAAAGTGTACCATTATTTTTGCAGCTTTAAGGAGTTTATTTAATGAAGAAATACTTTCAACAACATAATTCGTTGAATTTACACATTCTGTTTGTTATTCCAAGCATAGCCTATGCAACTCATCTCCATTTTTATGTTGCTCAACTGTGGTTGCAGGGAAGCTCAAGACGAAGTCCTTATCTTTTATAAATTCTGAAGATTTTAAAGTCTTTCTTTTTGAGTTCAACGTTTTCAAACGATTCATGTACTGTTTTACTGATTTCTTGTAATACAGCTATCAAGTCAACTTTTGTACCATTTTTAAACATTATTGATGATAAACAATGTTCAACAGAAAAACAAACTCACCTTTACTGGATAATCCGTTAAGACCTCTGGTTCACAACGGAGAGTGGCAGCTTGAAAACAAGCTTTGAAATATTCTTATAATAACTACCCAAACCCCTCTTCCGATTTCTTACATTAGAATAACTTTTTTTTGTTCAATTATTTTCGATTGCGCTCCTCTACTCTCGTTCACTTGCTGAAGTTGAGTGAAAGTAGGCTGCATGGCTGAAATATAGCAAAAAAAAAAAAGAAAGAAAGCTTCGCGGGAAAAAGTATGCAACAAATTTTTACTAAAAAAAACGAAAGAAAAAAAACCCCGCGTCTAAAATTTTTCCCAATTAAAAACTAAGCTAGTGACCCGAGTGTGATTGCAGACTGGAGCTGGGAAAAGTGAAATTAAAGTAACACAGCCGAATCTGACGCTTCATTTAAATTCACTCTTTAGCACAATGCACCTAAAGAGATTATCATTTCAAAAATCTGAAAAATAACTTACCAATAATTTTTTAGCTATTTTAAATTGATAGATATCGTTTCCAGAGAGATTTAAATGCTTGAAGAAAAATTTATGTATTCCGCTTTTGTTACTACAGGTCTATGTGAACAAAACTTTTTTCATAAGAATAGTATTTTGAGTTCAAAAAGATGTAAAGTATGGTTTGAAATTAAAATTCACAACTTATACCCTGATATTATGAAATTACGCCAAGCTTCGCAGGGACAAAATTCGAATTAAAATATTTTTTCATTTAACTATATTGGAAAAAATACTTATATTTTATATTATTGTTTATTTGTTATTTAAATAAATATGTTGAAGAGATCATAATGTATGTACAATTTCAATTTTTTATTATATTTATATTGAAGAAATAGTTACACTTTTTATCAGTGCTTCTTAAACTGTGGGGTGCCCCCCCCCCTAGGGAGCGTGATATATGTGCAATATAAGGAATGTGCAAGTATAACGAAAAATCGAAAACAAAAGATTATTTTTTAAAAAGAATTATTAATTTACTGAAAGGAAACAAAACAAAATACACTCTGACATAACAAAAACTAAAATACACATTTACACTCATACAATACACTTTTAAAAGTATCTGTACTGTACAATGTGTTTCATAATTTATTTAACAGTACTAAGTTAAGAACGTTTAATAGTTACCAATGACCCTATGGACATGTCATAAAATCATAGACAAAAATTTGATGCTTATCTGGATAATTTGTAGAGTTATAACTAAAGTCGTATTATAGTTTTTGGTCAAAGTATATTATTATTGCATTCAATAGATTGTTATTGTATAGAAGGGGGAATGCGCGATGAAATTATGATTGAAAATTGGGTCGCAAGTATAGAAAGTTTGAGAAACACTGCTTTATATTCTTTATTTTTGCGTTAATTTGAATAATTAACTGATACAAAATTAATATAAAATAAGGCTCCAAATCTATATGTCTGACCTGTATTCCCAAATTCCACATGTATCGTCGAGGAAATCGAATTGTTTCAAATATTTACTATAGTTTGGTACCCGGAATCATATTGGTGGATTAGCTTGGCATGCTCAGCTAGATGGTTGCCGACCACTGTGTTAAACCTTTCAAAAATTCAAAAATCCTAAGCAATTTTTAGTACCAAGGTAGAAAACACAAACAATGTATGTTATGTAATTGATTCAATTAAAGCCCTGCATATATTTCGCTCTCTTCATTTTATATTGCTCTTAAACATGCTGGTATTTTGCAGTCTGGGGAAACCGGTATGTATAAGAGAAAAGATAGAACAAGTTTATTTCAACAGCTGCCATTTCTTTTGTTGCGTTGAATATTACATTTGATTGGTGCTCATTTTTGAATTTATTTTTCTAAATTTCTGAATATGAGTTGCTAATGGCATGTGAGCAAAAGTATAGCTGTTATGCAATCGGTCGGATCCATTCTGGGAAACGACCAACCATCAGAGATTACCTGAGATTTATATTTGAACTGTTCGATCACTAGTCACTTGCAGAATCACTATCAAAATGAACATGTATTCTCCAGAAGACCCAGTAGTGAACGTACTAGTTTTACAATCACCAGTGAGGACCGTTATCTGTGCCTGCAAGCATGAATATTTTGGACTAGTTAAACCCGTCAACTTCCTTCAAGAATTATAAGGTCATACGAAATAGTGATATGCTGACAAACTATTTGTTGACGGCTGCATTACAGCCATCTGAATTCCTGTCGACCAGCAATTCGGATGCCATTGACGTCATCTCAAAGAACAACTCAGTTACATTGGGCTCTGGTTCACATCTATTGGGCATCAGCACAATTGGTAAATTTAATGTTCTACCATAGTTCTGATTCTGTATGAATAACGATTCCCGACTCTGATACGGATCTGGAGAACCCCAGGAACTTGAATTCAAGCTTACAATATCATTGAAAGACCCAGCTGCAGTTGTAGTTGTGTCTTGGTTATGGTAGGGATACCAGTCATCGCCCCATGTGTGTCTTTCGTCCCGGTTCAGTGACAAAGTTGTTTGTAGGGATGAAATACTCGACCCGTATGTTTGCCCCTACTTGATAGCCATGGGTCCTATTATGACCGATAACGCAAGAGTACATAGAGCTCGTGTTGTCTACCAGTGCATGGAATGTGAAACCTTGCTTCGAATGGAATGATCATCTTTTCCCCCGACTACAATACTTCCCGAAATCTTAATGATTTGACAACATGGTTTCTTCGTACAGGTCCCACACTGTAGTTGACAACTTTTTTTAAGTATGAATTGTCGCTACCGGGCCAACATCTCCTGTAGAGGAATCACATACCCTCCTGATAAATATTTGCTACTGAACACTTCTTTAAACAAGTTAGGGACATTTAAAATGATTACTTGAAAACTCTCTAATCCCTCTCCTATTTTTCTTGGAATTGCCTCTTCTTCGTTTGGCAACTTTCAATATAATTTCATTGCGTTTCACATGATAAATTGTTTTAATTTCATTGTGGGTTTTTTTTTCAGATAAAGGGAAGATCATGGGATTTTTAATCTAGTATTTTGAATAGTGTGAAAGCTTTTAAAGATTCGTAGAGTATTTATATAAAAGCATTTTTTTTTCTTTCCTGAATATTCAATGAACCGTATTTTGATGCAAACTAAATAAAATATAAATTTATATTAATTTTTATTAATGATTTTATTACAGTTGGATAAACCAGTCACGCAATGTATTTATATCTATGATATGGATAATTTAACCTTAGCGAAGGCAACTGATAAGCACAGTAAGTATTTAACTTATTTCTTTAAAAATATTCTTTACACATTTTATAATTATAATGTTTATAATAAACATTTCAGGCATGTAACATTTCGCTTCCTTTCTTATAATTATTTGTCGTAATAAAATTTTCTTTCCCGGAACGATTTTGTTTACGTATTTAAGGGAGTAAAATAAACAATTCAGTTTACAAAATTTTATTATTCTACGAGGATGGACAATTATATCGAATATTTAATTATGAATGTAAAAAAGCAATTTTAAATAAATTGAAGAATAAGCAAAAATTATGAACTTTATATATTTTGCTGATATATAATTTGTTTAAATAAATTTAATTTTAACCGTATCAAAGAGGGTTAATGCACTTAGTAAATTTAAAAATATCAGTATTTAACCCTTTCGTGAAGAGTGTGTCATATATGTACCAGTCTTGAACCCATTATTGGGCAGCGAGCCGCTCAACCCACCTTACTGTATTTCGCTTCACTAAACAAAACGTTTGAAGAAAAAAGAGAAACTCCATATAAAAATATTTAAGCGAATTTTTTTATTATTCATGAAATTTTATTTACACAATTTAGTCATTCCAAAAACTTTCTGAAAATCTCTTCATTAAAATCTGCTTGCAAGAAATAAAAATTTTGACCTATCTTGAATCAAAAACAAGACTTCTGTAGGGGAAAAAAAGTGTAATATAAACTTGTACGCTAAACGCACGTCTAAATACTGATTCCGTAAATATCATATATGCTAATAATTCAGAAATTAGATAGTGTGTAAAAGTTTTTAAAGCAAAGATAAGTAAAAAGTCCCGTGTTGCATAGTTCACAAGTTTGAAAATTTGTTTTCCTTTTCGTTGACTTCTTACCGTTTATGCGCAAACTACGAATCTTCTTCGTCTTACCCAGGTACATTCATATTTAGTTTAGGAAAATGTC
This sequence comes from Trichonephila inaurata madagascariensis, assembly GCA_019973955.1. Lineage (NCBI taxonomy): Eukaryota > Metazoa > Arthropoda > Arachnida > Araneae > Nephilidae > Trichonephila > Trichonephila inaurata. The sequence goes on from BMAV01018809.1 coordinate 86,919, forward strand.
TTCCAGAAAGCCTTAACTATCGCAATACCAAGAAAAAAACGCTCGTCAGCTAACCAAGAAAAATAAAAACTGAATTAAAAAAAAATAATAGTTCCTAATACCAAAATGAAATGTTTATATCCCCAAAGAAAAAAGGCTAAGCAAAAAATCTTATTTGAAACATTTGAAATCATCTAATGTTTTACATTACATGCAGCTACAGCTGTGCTTCAGCTGAGTTTAGTATACTTTATATCTCCCTCTCTCAAAATTGTTTGGGTTTTTTTTAGCGAAACCTTGGTCTTGCACCATAAACCCTAACACTCACTCACCCACATTGTAACAACCCACTTTGGGTTGTTGGTGTTTGGAGGTTTGAGCAAAGATCGGCATAACAAGGTTTAAACTCAATTTTATTTTTTCCTTTAACTTAATCAACACAACTAAAGGTAAGAAATGCACTTAGTAAATAATTAGAAGAGCAATCGCACGGTTTAAGGGTTCTAACATATAATTATAAATGACTTAACTTACTCTTGCAGCACACTGTTGACATCTACGCTAGAATTCTCTGTAAATATCTTTCTTAATTATATGATATACGATTGTAAATCTAGTTCACACAATTTTAATCACATTTAATCTTCAGTTATCAACTATCGACCATCCGTAGACTAACATCGCGTACCTAAATACCAACGCCTAAATAGAACAAGTCATTAAAATAAATCAAGTCTTCTTCTTCGAGGGAACGTTTACAACAGAACTTACAGTTAAAAAGAATAGTTTTACTCCAAGAGGATTAATGGAAGATTCGTGGATAAACCCGTTACAACATCCACTCCCAAACCTAAGCCAAACACCAGAATAAGAAAGTACTTCACAAACACAAGGCCAAAATCTTAGAGGTACGATTAAATTCAATGCAGAGAACATGTTGCCCTTTGTTATGGCTTAAAATAATAGTAATTAAAAGTGTACGTTCGAAAATGCAAATGTGACAAAACTCGTCCTGTAAATCAGTATTAGCCACGATTCATCGGTGTATCCTCCGAGATATCCCTGACATTTGTTGTGGATGCATATGTGGCACATCGTTTGACATACGGTGTTTGAAAGTAGTTATACAAATAACTATTTCCAAATACCGTATTGTTATATATTGTTAACATTATATGTTGTATATTTTCCCCTCTCTTTTTGAGATAATATGATTTATGTGTTACCCATTTGAAAGAGAGGTCATTTGTAAGTAATATGATAAGGAAAATCATTCTTCTTATATTAATTATCGATTTTCACATATAACGAAATATTTTAAAATTGAGCTTCTACTGAATCCATAAATGTTCTATATTTCTTAGTTTATTTTTGCTAGTGGAAAATTTTATGAATAAAATTTTGGAGTATTAGTTTCCTTTTTTTGCCGAAGTCAAATCTAGAACTCTTATAATTTTATTGAATGGTCTCCAGGTTTTCCAAACTGTGATATTTATACTTCATTAAAATAACAATGATATTTGCCTTTATCAATATCATAAATCAATCTTATTTTTAAATTGGTCAATATTAAATTTTTTAAACGATATTTTTGTCATCAAGCAAATCTTGGCATTATTTGTGTAATTTACAATGAAACAGTAAAAACCATTTTTTGTTTAATTTTTATTGCTTTTTTATTTAAATAATATATTGCATGATCTTATATTATATATCATTTCTAAAAATGCTATGTATTAATTAAGTTACTTTGATAAATGTATTTTTTTTCATTTTCCCATATGCCTCATCATTGCTCCTTTTCAACTACCTCTATATTATTTAGCGGAGCAGTTAAAGAATCAAACAATGCTAAGGAACTATCAATAATTATCCTAATGAAAGAAAATATAGACAGATTTGTACAAAAAGCTTTATTTTAAAGTTTCGTATATTCTCTCTTTATCACTTTTAGTTTAAAAGAAGAATTTTTTGAAATTGGTAATTCAAGGAAAGTATATCTTGTTTTTTTAATCCTATATGATCCATTTTTAATCCATTTATCTTAAATATTTGCTTTTAAGCGAGATAAATCGATAAGATCTTTTTATCTATTCTCAAATAAAACTCTTTTTCTTTTCTTTTCCTAAAGTAATTAAATAAATACTTTCACTCAAACGATTATATTTAATAATTTAGAGTAAGGAGGAATTTGTCTTCCTAAGTCTTAAAATAAATTAAGTATTTTTTGCAAAATGGAATAAATTTTATATCATAATGCATAGGATGAATGGTTATTTTCCTGACTACGTATAAATACATACATTTTTTAAACGTTAAGTTTTCGATTTTTAGTCAGATATTGAGTGACATTATTAATTAAAGAATATCAAAGTCCTTCAGTATGATATATATATGCTTGATCAATACAAATATTAATACAATATACACACACACAATGCAGTTAATACAATTATTCTTAATACATATTTTATTAAAAATGTATGAGAAAGGAAATTAAAACTATATGATAACATCATGAAAGGAAAACAATTTTTTTACGATAGCTATCATACATAAAAAGACAATCACAATTCATTAATAATTTATCAGTAAACTAGCTTTTACCAGCGGCTTCTTTTGCATTGATGTCTTTAAATAACCGTCAGTCATAATCATTAGCTTTTTTTAAAGTAAATAAAATTATATATTTCTTTTATTGCTTGACTGGGACCATTAAAATTTAAAAATTCTAAAATTGAGCTTAGTTTAAAGAACTAAAAATATACTGCATTATAATAATTAACAACAGAAATTCAATAACTTAAGGTATCCGACTATGTTCGGAACCATGATTTTAAAAAAGCGCATAAATGGATAATTTTCATGATATTTAGTGTGACTTATATTAGAATACATGTATAAAATTGTTTTAAGGACATTGTGACAAAAACATTATTTAAATACAATATTTCGGCAAAAAATTGACTTAGAATAACCTTTTTTTCAAAATGTCCTCCTTTTGTGAAAAATGCTTCTATTATAATAATATTTTGCCTGTATTTAGCTCAGACCTCTGTACAGAGGCTCAATTATGATTTTTGAAAAATTCACATCGTTTTCAGAGTTACAACCAATTGAAATAATTGGCGTATTTTTCTTAAAATTTCTCCCCTCTGTTGTCGTAAAACATGGATAAACCCACTTTTAAGTTATATATTTCAAAAATTCTAGTTGAGCCTCTGAAAGAGGTCTGAGCTATATACAGGCAAAAATATTATTATAATACAAGCATTTTTCACAAAAGGAGAATATTTTGAAAATGGGTCATTCTATGTTCATTTTTTGCCGAAATATTGTATTTAAATATTTGTTTTTGTCACAATGTCCTTAAAACAATTTTATACATGTATTCTAATATAAGTCACACTAAATATCATGAAAATTATCCATTTATATGCTTTTGCAAAATCACGGTTCCGAACGTAGTCGGATACCTTAAACTATTAATATTTTTAAGAGTTGAAAGTATCTACTTTTAATAAATAACTTCTCTTTTAAAAGAGCTCAAAACAGAATATTATTCAAGGATGCTACTGAATACTATATTATATCTTCTTCCATCAGGTGCAAATATGTGAAGATTTCGGGCATTGGACACACGCGAACAGGCTACATATAGTTAGTTGGCTATGGAAAAAGCATGGATTTTCCAAATGCATCCCTGCAATTTTTTCCCTTGTGCTTTGTTAATAGTAACAGTAAAACTGAGTTTGTTTGGAAATTAAACTATTTTGAATCGAAACAGTAGGTCAGTGGGATAGTTGGAATTCGAGGTATGTGTGATAACACCTTCCCCTTTCCCGACACCTATTAAAATAGTGGCACCAAGTTTATTCTGCATCAATTTTGTGATCCAAAGTTTAATATCATGGTTTTAGTTTTAAAAAAATATTATCGATATAAATGTAATAATATTTTCTATTTCTCTTTCTCTTTAAAAATTTCCATCGTGAGTAGATTAATCAATTTTTATTTAAACTGGGAAAAAAGACAGAAAATTTATTTTATTTTTATTTATTAATTTTTTGCACCTGTAATAAATGTTAACATTATTTTTAGGTATTGAGCTTTTCTTGTTTGCCGTCGGTTTGTTTTAGATAATTATCCCGAAATATTGAAAAGTGTGTATGTGTTAAATGGTGAGAATATGCTTTTTCTCATATTATACATATTGAATTGAGTTTAAGATTGTTTTTTTTTTAATTTTTTGGTTGGTTTGATTAAAAATAGGTAATATCTTGTCATTTATTTTATGTGTTTCTTTATTAGTTTCTTCGTATTTTACACTGGTTTTTCCATTAGTGAAAACGATTTTATCAGGATCTATACTCAATAAAATCACTATCTTTGGGAAAGGTATGTATAACAGATCAATTGTTTTTGTTTCGAAAATTTTAGTTAATTTTTTGTATTTTACTTTAAAACTGATTATGAAAATCAAAATATAAATAATTTAAATTGAATCTTTTTTATTTCATATGATATTGACCATTGTATACTATTGTATTGACCTTTATACGCCTATTATTGCAATGGATATTAGTTGTGTTAGTACTACAGTTATTAAATGCATATCTCATATCTTCCTTCCCTTCTTCGAATCTAAAGGTAATACGGCTGAAGACCCTCTGTGTATGGGGGCGATGCACGTTAAATCTGCCGAGGCTCAGAAGTCCTCTTTTTGGTGTGGTGGGGAAGTTAGTAGAGGAGATGCCAGCTCAGGTGTCTTCCTCGTCACTTTACTATGGTTCAAAATTACGAGGTCCGTTCCGAAAGCCCTCGAGGAGCTGAATAGTTCGACGTCTCACTCATTCCAATCTTAAGGGGTGGCAGCGGTAGTTTAGTGTTTATAGTTATGAACTCGGGGCAAAAGTGTCACAGGGTCGAGTCCTATTGCCATTAAAGACCCATCATGTAGAGAGCGCCGATGCGCGTTAAATCTGTTGATGCTCAATGTCTTCCCGTTCAAGTGGAGTAGTAATTAGGAAAGGGAAGGGGATACCAGCTCAGGTGTAATCCTCATCACTTGACCATGGTTCAAGATAATGGGGCCGGTTGCCAGTAGTTCCAGTGTTGTAGGGCGACGTTAATATTACTCTCAGTTACTCCAATCTTAAGGGACGACGTCATACTACGCAAACAGTCTATCATATTCACATTTACATCGAGTTTTTCAGATTATGTAATTTAACTATAACTGGGAGCAAATTTGAAATAATATATAAATCAAGGAATTTTTTGATTTTATAGCACAACAAAACCGAGGCATTTCTGATTATGAAGCAGAATGCACATTAATAGTCTGTTTTTTGAAAATGTCAGAGAATGATGCACTTTATAATGCTGAGATGGCAACTTTAAAGAAACACTGTGATTAATAAGAAAATTAACATATTTTTAGAAAGGGTTCCATATTTCTGTGATTCAGATAAATAGGTCACTAAACTGACTAATCGAACTCGAATATATAAAATATTCTAATTTAAAAATAATCATAATAAATAGAATATACAAAATATTCTAATTTCTAAAAACTATTTATGAATTATTTTATTAAAACGAATGAAAATACTTTTGTTACCTTACTCAGTCTTTAAACATCGTGATTGCTCAGGAATTGTTCATGAACTGGAAGAAAGATGGCACATCTTTCACTAGTTTATTAGTATTTAATCACAGTATATTTATGAAACAGTACACATATTGGCTCATTTAATATTCAAAAATACTTAAATTGGTTTTATAATATAATTTCAAGCAAATGCAGAGGATAAAATTAAGTTGAAATAATTTTAAGTATTTCCCTCTTTTTAAACTTAATTTTGCTGCATTTTGAAGAAAAAAAACATGTTTCTCAATAAAAATATTTCTTTTCATTTTATATCGCAAATGCGTGCTATTAGTGAATTGTAATCAATTTATATATGTATCCACTTCTTTTTCTTTAAATGTTTCTGTTTATTGTTATTTATTATTTATTTAAATATGAACTAAATATAAAACGCGTCAATTGCATTTTGAAATAGAGGAAAAAGGAAAAAAGAAACTTCCAAAATCTACATATCGAAGAGGAACAGTAATTTACGAAAATTTTAATAATTATCAAGAACAAATGCTCCCTACAAGTTTCTTTTTCCTTACTCAATGATAATTGTACTATAATAATATCACAGAAGCATTCAAAGACAAGTTGACTCACATAGACCAGCACATGTCTTTCATGGCTCAACATCCTCACGTTAGCCAGATATAAAAGTTCGGAGAATGAAATACTAGATCGGGTGTCATCCTCGTCACTTGCTTTGAGTTAAAAATTACAAGGCCTGTTACAAATTGCCCTTACATTGTTTCGTAGTGATGACGTTGATAAATAATTGATCAAGTTTAAGATAAAGTTATGTACTTTCCTTTTCTTTTTTCAAATTTGAAAAAAAAAAAACGCTTTTCGAATAATGGAAAAAAGAACGCACTTAAAAATTAACACTTAAACTATACATATAACTATAATATATATATATATATATTTGAATACTTCATATACATTCTCTTCAATTATCCTTAAAACTCTCCAAAATCAGTTCTTTTATCACGTGTACAGTTAGAAGCATCACATTTGTTTTGTGGAGTCCTTGAATTTTCAGGTATTTGAAACTTAATAATAATAAAAAACTATCATTTATCGATTCACTGATTATTACGGTTGCACTTGGAAGGTAGACCAGAACTATCTGTGATAAAAGTCGCAGTGTTGAAGAGCGGACAATTGACCAATTGACGAAGAGCTGGTACCTCAAACTTCCATACTTACCATCTTGAAGATTTGAACATCGGCATATTTAACGTGTGTTCATCAGCCGCTCTATACAGAGGACCTTCAGTAATAACATTCATCTAAGTATTTTATAATAAAAGAATATTGTGCTCTGAATTTTTTAAGCTTCTCTTGTCTTTGACAATTTTCAATCGAGCATATGGATTGATCCTCAGTCTCGTGAAGTTTCTATTAAGATTTAAATATTTTTTCCCATAATAAAAGTGGGAACATTGAGTTTTGCGTAAACATATGTAATTTTACGTATTTTTTCATAAAATGAGGCGTGTTCAAATGAAAGTGATTCGAAGCGTCGCATGCGAACAGTTTCCAATGTCTTTTCGTGAAACAAATGCGATAGTGAAGGCTGCATGCGTGTACGCAAGCAGATTTGTGATAGATGCATTCGTAAGGACGTGGCATTAATTTAAAATAAATGGCCGGCTTGAATGCAACTACGTCCAAAACGGCTCAGCGAACTGTAATAAAAGTTTTTAACACTGTAAGGGTGCAAGCCGATAGATATTCATCGTGTAATGCTGACTGTGTACAGTGACACGCATGTCGAAGTCTCCGGTGACGAGGTTGGTGAGAATGTTTAGCGACGGTCGACAGAAGACAAGGGATTTGCCACGGCCCGGTCAGGTGCACAAAGTTGTAACAGAAAAGCTGATTATGTACATTGACACTGCAATCAAGGGAAATCGACATCGATACATTCGTGACGTCGCAAATTAGTTCAACGTTTCCATCAGTTCTATTCTGAACTGGTTTCATGATCAATCGATATCATTCTTCGCGGACGGAATTCGTAACATAGGAAGCCTGCCTAAGCGTAATGAGTGATTTCTTTTAACAAACTTTGTTTGCATTTCACTCATTAAATAGTGTTGTTTCTATCTATGTATCTGTCTCATTTCTACCCCTACGCATCTCAAGGATTCCGCCTAGAATAATTTTAATTTGAACACCCCTTATACTTAAAAGCAAAATGATTACTAAGTTTTTATGTGTATTACTCCTTAAATTGTTTTAACGTATGCCAAAAGCATTCAATTTAATAATTTACAAATTATAATATAAATCACGCATACTGGTTCTCGAATAAAAAAAATTATACAGCATTTATGAGGAAAGCGTTCTGATAAAATGTTTGTATATGATCACTAAGGTATCGATTCGTTGGAACCGTGATTTTGCAAAAGAGTATAAATAGATATATTTATGATATTGAGTGTCACTGTTTAGAAATGTATATAAAATTATTTTAAGAATAGTATTACACAAGAAATTATTTAAGCTACAATATTTTGACAAAAAGGAACATAGAATCGACATTTTCAAATATTTCCTTTTTGTGAAAATGCTTATTATAATAATATTTTGCCTGAATATAGCTCAGACGTCTATACAGAGGCTCAACTCTAGAATGTTTGAAATATATAACTTAGAAGAGAGAGGTTTATCCCTGTTTTACAACAACCGAGGGGAGAAATTTTTAAGAAAAAAATGCCGATAATTATTTCAAATGGTTGTAACTCTGAAAATAATGTGAATTTTTCAAAAATCATAGTTGAGCCTCTGTACAGAGGTCTAAGCTATAGACAGGCAAAATATTATTATAATTGAAGTATTTTTCCCAAAAGGAGAACATTTTGAAAAAAGGTTATTCTAAGTTAATATTGTGCCGAAATATTGTATTTAAATAAATTTTTTTTGTCAAAATATATGTCCTTAAAACAATTTTATACATGTATTCTAATCTAAGTAACACTAAATATCATGAAAATTATCCATTTATGCTCATTTTAAAATCACGGTTCCAAGCGTATTCGGATACCTTAAGGAGATTTTGAAGTTAATTTATACTTATAATTACGTTTTTCTTAAAAAGGAAGAATCGAAATTTACTGGTTTTAAATTATGATTAATCTGTATTTATCAGAAACACACACACACACAGTCGCAATTTAAACACACACTTCAGATTACAACTGGAAATTCACAGCAACTGAATATTCTAGTAGCAACTGAGATCATAACATAAAGAGCAAGTTTATAAATATAGCCGGCTGGGTGGCGTAGTTGGTTTGTCGCTGGCTTTTTACACCTAAGTTTGCAGGTTCAACTCCTTCATGAGACTGGATTTTCCTGATGCAGAAAATCGACAGCGTCCATGTCGTATGATTGTGCGGCATGTAAATAACCCATTCAGAGCCGGTTTGGCTTAGGTGCTTCCTGCAAAATTAAAAAATCCTGAGTTTGGTTTTTCTTTCTGGGAAGAAAATGGGCACCAAAATTACTTGTGGTTATTGGTATTCTGGTTATATGGTGGTACAAAAACACACTAAAAAGAGATACCAACTTTCACAGGGAAATGCACTAGGTCTGCAATGGTAAGACACCAATCCACAGCCCCGTTAGAAATAGAAAAAGTTTATAAATATCGTTACGAATTTTGTGTAAAATAGTGCAAAAAAATTTGGATTTGGATTTGTAATGTCTTTATATATATCTTACTCTAAATTAGATTTAATTTAAGTTAAAATTGTAATATTCACAAGCAAACACCGTATCTTACGTTATAATGGGATTCAATGGGAAATTGGCGAAAAAGCGATAGAGTCAAGTTGGCGTCATTTTTGGCGACAAGTTGGTGACTTGGCGATCATGGTGACCATTTTTGGCGAGTTCGGAACTCTCTCTGGATTCTTCTCTGTCGTGGCTATATTGCTCATAAAAATCTAATCTCCACATCTCACTGACTATACTTCATTTAGTAGTGACGTTTGTTTGAGGAGTGAAGTTGTTCTATCTCAAAGTGCCAATTTAGTTGGATGGAAGAAACTCGAGTGAGAGAAGATGCACCTCGATTCTCATTGGTTACAACTGTCTCTTTTTCACTGGACACATGATAAATATTTCTTAGCTTTCACACTTAAATAATTCATGCTCGTGAACTACAGATAATTAAATAAGTAAAAAACATGCTTGATTTTATTTTATTGTTATAATTTTGAAGTTCTAAGCATCCTGAGTGAGTGAGTAAGTGAATATTAACGTCGCCTTTTTCAGCTACACGAGGGCTTTTGGCGACGGACCTGTAATTATAAACCCTGAACAAGTGACGAGAACGACACCTGAGCTGACACCACTCTCTCCTTACTTCCACACCCAACTGGATGACGTTTAGCCGCGACAAATTTAAAGTGCATCAGCCTCTCTATACGGCGGGTCTTCAGCGATACTAGGCTCGAACTCATAACACGCCTTCACGACGCCGTTACCTTGATCACTATGCTACCGGCAACCTCCTAAGCCCCCGTCAATGCACATGTACGAATATGTTTAAATTTTATATATAACAAGTAAATGGATTAAATAAAGTAAAATAAATAGAAAATTTCTTTTTCGTAGTAATATTATTTTTGTTTTTGTGACTTATGCCCCTTGATCGATTGTAATTATGAGGCTAAGACCACGAAATTCATCGTGGCAAGCGACTAGTTGCACGCCTGTCTTTAGCCGTAGCTTTGAGCAACATGCAGGTGGCAGTACGATTTGGCTCGGGTCCATCTCAATTTTGAAAAACAAACACAAAGGGGAGGGGGAGTAAATTGAATAAATACCGATTAAACATTATTAAAAATGTATTTTTTTTTAAAAAAAAAAAGATTATGGTAAATTAATCTTTTTATTTACCTTAAAAAGTCTACTAATGAGAAAAAAGTTATGATATAAATAATATTTAATTTCTAGAGTTAACATTGTTATAGAGGGTACATATTCCACCCCTTATAATCTATTTTAATTATTTTATGTGTTACTGATTTATTTGAAAAAAAGTATAAACCAATAATATATAGTGTGTTTTCATATTTGTAATCTTATTACACAATTATTTGCATTCTAGAACAGAGAACAAAATTTTAATGCTCTTGAAATTTTTTCAAACAATTTTTTTACCAATCAGATAATTTGTTAAGAAAAAAACGAAAGATTAGACAAATATAGGTCGCCTACAAAAAATATTTCTTTGAATCTGCAAAATTGTTTTTATACTTTTAGGCTGAATTAAGTACTTCTAAAATATTTTGATTTAATATTTGAAAAGTTTATTTCAATTTTTTCTTTGCAGATGGGTATAAAGAAGAATTATTAAAAGTAATTGACGCTGAAACCTTACCAGCCTTTCTTGGGGGAAAGAAAACGGACCCCGACGGGAATCCACGATGTGAAACATTTGTAAGAATTTTCAAAATACAAAACTATTATTATAAATAATTTTTAATTTTAAACAAAACAATTAATTCTCTAACATTTTTTTATCTTTATTTAAAATATATATTGATACCATGTGCAACACGTTACATGCTTACAGATAAAGTCTTTTTTTGAATATGTATTTTTAAATACAGTCGGACCTCTTTATAACGAAGACATTTAATTCCGAAAACAAGTTTGTTAAATGTAAAATTCGTTGTATAGAGGTTCATCTTTCAATTTTCTTAATAAACCATATAAAACAAATTTTAAATTCATAAACACTATATATTAAAAAAAGCAATTATTCCCATCTTTTTGTTAATTAATATATATTTATTTTATATACCTTACCTGTTAAAAAAAAAAGTAAGAAAACTACAAGAAAAGTTTCGACGACTTTATCCACTTCCTGAAGAATTTAATTTTTTTTTTTTGATGCTCAGGCACTTATGTTTTGATATTTTTTGAGCTACAAGAAATGAAGTTACCCGTACGACTGATCAATACTACAAATGAACGGAGACTAGTTCAATGAAATGAGACTCCACTGAAGGTCAAAGGGGTGAATGCCAAGAATTCTATTGGTCTCGGCGAGTTAGGCACCTAATAAGACCAATTCAAGATTCATGACCACCATACAATTTGCTAAAGCAGAGAATAACGCGAAATGTCCAGAAATACTTCAAAAATAGGGAGGAAAAAATTGAATCACCAGAGAAAAATTTCGTTGTATAAAAAATGCACTTTGCTATTGGGAGGTTATTTTACGAAGAAAATCGAAATGTTCCTGGTTCCAGGAAAAAGTTCGCTATATAGAAAAATTCACAATAAGGAGGTTCGACTGTATAAGGAAAATATTCTATTATTATAGAGCTATTATTATGCACGTAAAATTTGTTATAACTGTGGACTTTAACCCAATTTCTTTTTTATTTATTATTTAAAACAAAAGTAAAAATGAAAAGCTTACAATATTTTATTTCAAACTGAGTAAATAAATATTCTTACTATAATTTTACAATTTGAAAAAAGTATAAATTTTATTTTCTAAACAATTTTATTTTTTCTTGTTTCAAGAATTTCCTGTTCTCATAAGATCAATTTTAAAAAATTGAATTAAAAATACTTTTGCATTATTAGAGCAGAATTCTCTTAATAATTGTTCTTTGACATATTTTTTTCCTCTCAGGTCTTTCTTAGACTGATTGTCTTTGATAAAAATTTCCTTTTATGTTAAATTTAAGACATGGTTACAAGTATGTGGGATGTCTCAAAGAAAAATACAAACACACACATATATATATATATATATATATATATATATATATATATATATATATATATATATATATATATATATATATATATATAAATCTTCTGTGTGTGTTCAAGTGGATTCGAGAATGGTACAGATTCACCATTCGGTCCAGTATCCTAATCAGTTAAAAAGATATTAATTAAAAACATTAAAAATATTCAGTCTATTCACCCGTTGTATATATAACAACGTTTTTCTTAAAAATGACCAAATTTGGGACGAAAATTGTTATTATCCAAAACCCAGCCAAACCGGGTGATTATTACAAAATGCAGAGGAATCATGCTTTTTTATGGTTTTTAATTTAATATATTTTCAAATAATCTCTTTATATAGAAATTTTTTGTGCGTGTATGTGACTAACCTCCTAAACGGCTGGGGGGTTTTTGATGACATTTTTGTGTTGGTTCAAGGGATTCAAGAATGGTTTAGTTTCAAAATTCGGTCCGATATCACTTTTAGATAAAAGCCCAAAATTTGAAAGGGGGCACGGATCGTTCATAAAAAATTGTGGGCAATATTCTAGGCCATATTTTTGAGCGGCAAATTTTGTGAAGTTGTAATTAAACCCAAAGACCCCAGTTTCTTAAGACTCACCTACTATTAAATGTTTGAATTTATTTCACTTGGGATTTGTTTTGACCATTAATAAGTCACAAGGTCAAAAAAATGACAATTTGTTTTAGGGTTTAGAAACCCTTTCTTTTTAAGGGCCCAAATTTTATGTTGCATGCCGAGGTTTGGCAACCATCGATTTTTACCCCCAAGAATTAACCAAGAACATCGCGTATTCAAGGCATTACGATAAACTTATTTTTCGTGCAAAAAAAAAATCCCTTTTTAAAAAATAGCTCGAGTGTTTATCTTTTTAACCTTTAATCAAAACAAGTTTAAGTTTCTTTTTCGAATAGGCCCCTTATTCATATTAATTCATAAAATACAAAAGAAAAATTTAAAAAAAGAGATTTTTAAAAAAAATTTTCTTTAATTTCCCCGGTTGAATGAAAATTTCTTTTTCGGTAATTGGGGGCCCCTTCGGGTTTTTTTGAAATATATTCTAACCCATTCGTAATTTGTATCAATCCTCAGCAAACAAATATTTTTTTTAAAATTTTCCAACATAGCTAAAAATATTAAGTTTTATAAACAACTTCCACGTGTTTTCTTCATTTTTGTGGTTTACAATTTATCCGCATTTTCAAACATTTCGGGTTTTTTTTTGTTTAAAATTTTTGACTCCATAATTTAATTTTCTAAAAAAAGCAATAATTTTATCATTTGTCAAACATATGTACATTTGATCCTTGAAGTTGAAGATTCATATATTTAAATTTCAAATATATCGCCCAAGTAGCTCAACTTCATCAGAAAAAACCCCAAAATTTCTAGTTTCCGATAGGTTTTCATCTTCTAGAAAAGGTAATTTATTTTTTAATTCAAAACACGTTAAAAAATTTCCCGGTGATAACCATCTTCTTCGAAAAAAATCAAAAAATTTGTTGCTCCCATTTTTGAAAAAGTCCAGAAAAGATTCTTGTTTTTAGGGTCTCTTTTTTTGAAATTTACAACAGCTACAACGTCGAGCACAAATTCAAAACCAGGGCTCTTTTTTTGAAGCCATTTTTTTTGGATCATGCAAGTGTCCGATGCACAGTGGGGATTTTTTCCAAAGGGTTGTATACAAAATCTTCCCAAGTAGAGAGACATTGGGGCATATCTCGACCAATTTTTCCATTATTTGCCCTGTTTATAAAATTTTTTAAAAAAATCAAATAACGCTGTTGCTGTTGCTTTGTTTTTTTGGTTTGCAAAAAAAAGTTCTTCTACTGCTGAAAAAAATCCCAAAACGAACATCGCAATGAAAGGAGATCTTTATTGTTTTTGTTGCCTCTTCAAGCTAATTGAAAAAAATATCGCAAATTTTCCGAAAAGCTGTTGTATACATCTTCAGCGTTTATCAATTTGACAGGGTAAGTATCATTTGATATCATTTTCAACTTTTCTTTTGTTTTCCCAACCCCCCCAATAGTGTGAGGCTTTTTTCATCTGGCTATTTTATATGATACTTTTTAGAAGAAAAGGTTTTTTTTCACGACAAAAATTTTTTTTAAAAAGTTTTTGTTTTCATATGATTTTAGTTTTGATTCAAAGAACCTCGAGGTTTGTTAATGCAACCATAAACGTTTGAAATGTCTTTTAGGTTTCTCCCGTTGCCCCAATATTTTTGAGCAAAACACAGGGCTTTTCTTCCCATTCACTTCAGGGGTCCCATCAGGTTTCGTCCATCACGCCCATGTTTCTTTCCCGGGTCCGTCGCCAAAAGCCTTCGTGTAGCCGAACAATGCGACGTTAATTCATTCAATCAATCAGTCAATCAATCAATTTCCATTTACTTCAGAAAGGTAAACCCAAAAATTCAAGTATTTTGGGAGAATATGCCCTTTGATTTAATTTTGAACTATTTTTCCTTCCCACTTGTTAGTTTTTATTATTGTCAATTGTTTGCTAACGACTTAAAAATTTATCCATGATTTTGTTTCAATTCTTCTGCAGTAAATACTTTACCGTGAATTACAACCCCAAAAATTATAAAATGCACAAATTAAATTTTGGGAGCTGTAAGCATCAATTGACCGACGCTGGGAATTTTACGAACAGTTATTCATGTTTTGGACGTCCGATAGTTTTGGGCCCGACTCCGCAGACGCTCGCGAGAATGCCAAATGTGATGGATTGTAGGGCAACATAAAGTAGACATTTTTTTTTACTATAAGTTCACTTTCTCATATTTTCTTGTTCAAATTTTTCAATCGTTGATAAAATATTTCTATTAAACATTCAAGTTAAAAACCATTTTGTTGTAGGGATGACATTTCAGGTTAATACAGTTCTTTCAAATTTTTTTTCTAAAAATTTTAAGAAATGAAAAGTAGTAACAAAAAAAAATTATAGTCCAAAGCTTTTTGAAAAAAAAATTGTTCGTGTTCCCCTGTGAAAAGGGTGCGCACGGGTTTTAACAAAGGGGGGGGTTTCAAATTCCATCTAGAGGCCCTTTTTGAGAATGGGGGTTTTTTTCTTTACTATACTATTTTCACACTAATTTAAATTTAATTATAGAATAAAAGTAACACAAAAATATAGCCCAATACCATATATAGAAAGGAAAATGAAAATTTGAAAAAAAAGTTTCTATTTTTGTTCTTAACTTGTGATTCTGCCCAAGTATTACATATTTGTTTAATTGTAACGATTTAAAAAAAGTAACAAAAAATTTTTCTTTTTTGGCTAATGGAATTGACTTAAACATTTATTTTTTTTTTACTTTTTAAATGACATTTGTACTTTTAAAAAATGGAATAGGAAAAAATCTTTTAAAAATATTTTGCAATCTGTTCCAATTTAAAAAAATTAGAGAAAGGAAAAAAAAACAACAATTATAACTTTACTTAAAAATAATTTGCAAAAAAAAATATTACTTAAAAGTAACGTATAAAAAAATTTTAAAAAAAGTGCAAATTTTTGCATTCAATACATTATTTTTTTGGGTGGGCGATGAAAAAAATTTTAATTTAAAAAATTGGGGGCTGTAGGAAAGGTAGAAGCACTGTTCATATACGAACTTTCTTTTTTATTTCAAGTATTTTTTTTTGTTTTTTATAATTAAAACATATTTAATATGGTAGAGAATAATGTTTATGTAGTGGAAAAAATTTTTAAAAAATATTTGATCAAGAACACACATATATATATATATATATATATTTACTTTTTTTGTGTTATGTGTCAGTGATAAAATTTTTTTAAAAAAAGCGTTTATTTTGGAAAAAAAGTTTTGAATCCAAAATTACAAACAGTCCATTATTGTGTTATTAAATCACGATTCTCATTTAATAAAATTTCTGTAGTAATAAAAGAAAATTTTATATTTAAATATTAATATGGGGGGAAACCATAGAAACCAATTTATAAGTCTGAAAACAAATGCTTCAAAAAAATTTATTCCTGTCCCTTTCGTTATAATTCCCAATGTAAGTTTTAAATAAATGTTTCAAGGCCAAAATCTCGTGGTTATCTCAACAAGTACGAATGGGTAAAAAAATGAACTTTTTATCTTAACAATTGAACAATGGCCATTTTAAAAAAAAGAAGATATTGCGTTAAATCAATGTATAATAGAGGTAGTATTATAATTTTCTGTAAAAAACCCCATTAAAACTTTTATAAAATACTCATTTAACCCCAGAAAAAAAAGGGAAACTAAAATTAAAAATGTATAAAATTTTTTTAAAAATTATTTTTCCCCGCATTTTATGTGTAAGTTGTGGGAACAATTTTTTCAACGGATGTTTAACATATTTTTTTAAGTGGGAAATCTAACAAAATGTTAGATTTGTTGGGGTTTATGAGATTTTATGGCAAGATTTTTTTTTTGGGGGCCATTTTTAGTTAATTATTTTTCCAAAAAAGACAATAAATAAATTTTATATTGAGTTATTTTTTTTAAAAGGGTTTAAGCGCGTCCGTTTTGGCTAAGGTAATATGGGCCTCGGGGAAATTTGTTAATGGTTAATTTCAGTAGATGTAAAAAGACGAAAAAAAAAAGTTTAAAATTTTGGGCCAAAAATTAAGAGATAAAATAGTTTCCCATTCTATGATATTAATTTAAATTATCTTTTCACACACAAAATATTTTAAAAGTAAAGTAAATAAAATCTTAACATCATATGCGGGGAAACAAAAAAAAGGGGGGTTTAAATTACATTCAATTTTTTATTTTTTTTTTTACCCGCTTCTTTATTTTAAAAAATGTGAAACTTTTAAAAAAGGGGGTTTAAAACCCAATGGGTTGGGGAAAACAGAGATTTGTTGAAAAAAAACCCAATCCTGATATATAATTTGATATAATTTAAATTTATTTGAAGTTACCCCAAAAATTTTAATAATTTAAAATTTTCTTTTTTTATTTTACCCCTTTATATTTCTTTTTTCTTTCCAGTATAATTTATCGGACTTCATAAGAAAGTTTATTTTTTAATTTTCCCTTTTGATTTTTTATGCAGATTTAAGGGAAATTTTACATTTAAAAAAAAAAAAATAATCCCAAATTTAGATTTATTTTTTTTATAAAAAACTTAACTATTTTACCTGGGGAAAAAATTTTTAAACTTTTTACAATTTTTAGAGTTTTGACTGCTCCATAAAACTTTAAAAAACTTAAAAAAGGCCAAAAGGGATTTAAATTTACTATGTTTATGAATAAAAAAGTAAAAAATTAATTAACTTCTAAGGAAAAGTTTTAAAAACCCGACATTTTTTCATTTTTAATTTTCCTCAAAAAAAACCCCTTAAATTTCCTATTTTTTAATTATTTTTAAAATTTCCATAATTTGGGAAGGCTTGAAGGACGGAATCGAAAATAAAAAAGGGGGTTTTTTAAAAATATATTACGAAAAAAAATTTATTAAGGGGGCCCGGTGCTTTTAATTTGGGGAAAAATGGTAAAAAAATCTTTAACTTTTTTAATTAAACTGCTTGTTTTTTTTACTTTTCTCAAACTCAAAAAATTTTTTAAAAAAAGCCCCAGGGGTTGACTTTTTTTTTCTTTTAATTAAATTTTGTGAAATGAAAACAAATGGAAAGTTAAAATATCTTGTTTTTTTTTAATTTTAAAAATACAAAGGGTTTTTCCCCACCCAAATTTTGGGTTTTATTTTTTTTTCCAATTTGCTTGAAAAGGTACATGGCACAAAATTTGGTATGCTTTTTTCAATCAAAAAATTATTCCCCTTTTTTTTAAAAAAATAATTGAAGTTAGACTTTCCCTTTTTTAAGGAATTTTCAATATGCATTCATAAAAGAAGTATTGTACGAATACCAATCAGGGTTATCCCCAAAACCCAAATACCAACTTTTTTTTCCATCCATAGTTTTTGGGGGCCGGAAATCAAAATTTTATATATTAAAAATCAAATTTTTATAGGAGGAGTTTACTTTTTAAAAAAATTTTCATGTTTTTAAGTTTTTTTCCCCCAAAAAATTTGTTTTAAATTTTTTTGAAATTTTTAAAACAAAATTTTTTTTCCTACATATAAAAGGGGGTTAAATAAATTTTTTAAAAAACCTTAAATTAAAAAAAGTTAAAAACTTTCAAAATTTTTAAACAAAAAACCTTTTATAAAATTTTTTCCCTTTTACCAAACGAAAATATTATTTTTCAAAAACAAAAGGGTTTAAAGTAAAATAAATTAAATTTTTAAATTTGGGGGTTTCCCTTTTTTAAATTTCATGTCATAAAATTCTTAAATCTTAAAAATTTTTTTCTTTTTTCCCCCAATGTTTTAAAAAAAATTTGTATTTCTTCCCTTTTTAAAAATTTAAAATTAATTGCCCCTAATTTTTGGGCCCTTTTTTTTTTCTTTCCCAGATTAATTTCGGGCGGGCCCAAAAAAATTTTTTCAAAAAAATTTTTAAAATATCCAAAAAAAGAGACATAAAAAAGGGGAATTGTACCAAATAAAACCTTGCCCGGGGAAAAAAATTTAAACGAACCAGTGCGACATTTATTTTGAATGGGTAAATTAAAAAACCCCAAAAATTGGGCCAAAAATGTTTGAGGAAAAGAAAATCCTTTGGCATCAAAAAATGGAAATTTTTTCCCAAAGTAAATTTTAAAAAATATGAACCAATCCGGGAAAAGTTAAATGAAAAGGAACTTTTAAATACAAAATTTTTAATTCCCCTAAAACAACATTTTTAATAAGTAAATTAAAATTCCGTTTTTTGTTTTTGTAAAAAAAAAATTGGTAAATTAAAAAATTATAGAATGCAATTTTAAAATAACAAAAAATAAAAAAACTTTGAACTTTTGGGAAGGGGGACAAATAGTCTTGGGAAAAAATTATTTTTTTAAAATACCAACTTAATTTTAAAAGGGTTAAGGGGAAAAATTTTTCCCAAAAATTAAAACCTATTTTTTTTTTATTAATTTTTAAATTCCCTTAAATTTTTAAATTTTAAAAATATTTTAATTTAAAAAAGACCTAAAACATAATTTGTCAAAAATTTTTTCCCGGGTCAATTGAAAAAATTTTTATGAAATATATTGATTTAAAATTTTAATTTATGGTTAAAAAAAAAACACAAAATTTTTGTTTAAAAAAAGGAAAAATTTTTGGGAAAAAGGGGCGTTCTTGGTTAACCCTTTTTTTTTTAAATTTTTGTTAATTTTTTCCAAAAGGGGAATTTTTAAAAGGGTTTTGCTTTTTTAGATTTTAACACTAGATTGCCCAAAAGTTTTTGGCTTAATTTTCAAAATTAAAAAAATTGTATATAATGGGTTTTCACAATTTTTTGAAAATATATATTTTTTTAAATGGTAAAATTTCCTTTTGTTAAAAATTTAATAATAACGTTATATGACTGGAAATAATAAAAAAAAATTAAAAATTAGTTTTTAAGCAAATTTATTTTTCACATTATTCTTTTTTGGGAGTCATTTTCATTTTCATTTCGGGAATATAGGGATATACCAAAAATTGGGCTTTCTTTAATTTCGCGTTTCCCGCCTTAAAAAAAGGGGCCTTTTTATTTTGTAAATCGAAAAATTTTCAAAAAACCCCCTTAATTTTGGGGCCCGGCAAGTTAGTGTTCAGTAAAAAGATTTTTAAAAGAAATGGACGGTTTGGTCCGAAAAAGGGAAAGAAGGGGGCGGGCGGGCGATTAGGGTCGTGCCAAATTCCCCCCGTGGGCCCCTTCAATTTTTCCGGGAACAATATTCCCAAACTTTTGGATGACAATTGGTGAAAAATTTCTGATCCCCTTTTCCCGGTTTTTGCCGTTCTTCTCAACAATTAACAAAGGTGAAGGTTTTAGTTTAAAAATACCCCATGGCCCAGTAATGAATGCTACTGATTTTTTGGGGAAGATAACTTATTGTATGGGGGTGTAGAAGGGGTACTGGGGTGAATAGTAGAAACCTCCTAAATGGGGAGTGTAAATTTTTCTGTTTTGGGGGTTTTTGGGGGTAGCATTCTCCCTTTTAGGGCGGGAAGCGTTTAAACGTTATTGGAAACCGGGGCATGTTGTGAAAATCAGGGTCCTCCTTTTGCTTCTATTCTTTGGGCCCTTATTTAAAAGGAAATTTTACCCAAAACAAGGGGGGTTTTAAATTCCTGGGTTTCCCAGGGGGCCCTTTAAATCATTAATACCCACTATTTTATTTTGGAATTTTTTTAAAAAAAATTTTTTATTTTTTAGTCTTTAAAAATTTTTTCGCCCCCAAATCTTTTTTTAAAAGGGTTACCCGCTTAAACGGAAAAAGGGGGGAAAAGGGAAAATGAACCCCTTGAATTTTCAAACCCCCTTTCATGGCTTTCAAAATACTTTTTGGGCTTTGGTTTTATAAAGAATCCCTTTTCCCGAAATTAAGAAACCGGGTGAAAACAAAAAAGTCCGGTTTAATGGGTTTCAAGATTTTTGGGCATTTTCCCCAAAGGGTCTCGGTCCTTTCTCTCCAAAAATGACGGGGCTGCGGGGCCAGTAAACTGAGTAGTGGGAAGGCTCAATCTATCACCTTTTTTCCTTTTTTTTATCAAGGGTTTTTTTTGATTTTATCTTTTTGTTCCGCCAAATTTTGGTGAAAAGTCTGTAAATGTATTTTAAAATAAAAATTTTTTACACATTCCATTTTAAACAATCTTTCTTTTATTTTTTAAAAAAAATAATTTTTTATTTATATGAAATTTTTTTTCAAGAAAACACACACACACACAGAAAAAACTATTAAAATTTTTTTTGTAAACTTTTTCCTTAAAAAAATTTTTTATTTTAAAAAGGGTTTTTTAAATCCCAATTTTTCCCCAAACCCCAAACTTTTTAGAATTATCCGCGTCAATTACTTTAAATTTTTCATGGGATTGTGGTTTTTTTTATTGGGAAAAAAAATTTCTTATAAACTATTAAAATAAAATTTTAAAATAAGTAATACCAGAATAAAAAGGGTTTATTTAAAAAAAATATTTTTTTTATTTTTTGGGGGTAATTTTGGTTTTGATAAAATTTTACAGTTTGGGTTTAAAATTTTAAAAATTTTCTACAAAATATGGGTTTTGGACAAAGGGCAAAACTTGGGTGATTTATAATTACTTTTTTTTCATGTTTTGGTCAAAAAAAAAAAAAAGGGGAAATTAAAAAAGGGTCTATATCTGGTGTCATTAAATTTCGTATGTTATTTTAAAAGCAAAAAATGTTCTTTTTCAGATTAATGTGAACCAAAATTTTTTCAATTTTTTTCAGTAAAAGCATTTTAAAATTTTTTTAAAAATTTTATTAAACTTCTACATTGTTTTAAAAAATTTCCCAAAAAATTTTTTTAAAAGTAGTCAAAAATTTGAATAATATTTTTTTAAAAACAAACTCAGTGAATTTTTTTAATGTAATTTTTTAACTTTTCCTAAAAAACCCTATAAACCCCTAATTTTAAAAAAATATTCAATTTTTTTAATAAAATTAGGGAAAATTTGTAAATAATTAAAAAAAGATTTCCCTTTAAAAAAAGTTTTCAAATTTAAAAAAGTTATTTTTAAGTAAAGTAAAAAATTTTTATTTTATTTATATTTGCAATTTTTTATACAGATAAATAAAAAAAATTTCCAAAAAAAATTTTGGGTTTTTTTGGCTGGGGACTTGAAAACAAATGTTTTCCCCGTAAAAAATTTTTAGAATATTAATTTTTTTTAAAATTTTTATATTTTTTTTTAATTGTATTATTTAGGGTTTAAGGTTTTTCAAATTTTCGTATAGAAAAAACCCTTTTTTTAATTATGTTTATATTTAAATGAACTCAAAAAAAACTACGGGAAAATTTTGCCAAAAAAAATAAAATAGCATTTTTCAAATGGAACATTATTCTCTTCTATTATTATCTTTGAGAAAGGGGAAGGTAGTATACATTCTTTAAAATTCGTATATGTGGAATTTGATAGTAAGATTATATAAATGTGTGATATAAAATTTCAATCTTTCTCAAGGTATCAAACTGTCAGAAAAACAAAATATCATAACATAAACCTGAAAAATTATAAAAATCCGTTAACAAAGACGAAAGATCTTTATAATTTTATAAAACAAAACTGTGTACACTAAATTTGTTTGATGATATTTCGACACGTTGGATTTTTGAAGTTATTTTTTTCCAAGTCATGATGTTATGGGAGTTATATATATATTCTAGATTTTAACATGGGGAACAAGATGTAATAATAATAGGAGTAATATTTTGCACATCAGATTAATAAACAAAATGCAGAAGCGCATCGTATTTGAACAAACTAATTAATGAGTTTACCCAAATGCTTAAAAATGTGTGCATTCAAAGAGTTTTTTAGGATAATTAATTAATTTTCTCAATAATAAGTATTCATTTTAGTAAGCAGATAATAAAAATTTGGTTTATGTAGTAGTATTATACTCTTTTTTTACACAAAATAAGAAAATAGTGATTTTTTTAAAATAAATTTATAACTTTTATAATAATTTAATATATTTTTGACCAAATATGATTGGTTTTTTAAGCCAAAAAGACTGACAATTTTTATTTATTTTTAGTATAAAACTCTTTTTGATACAATTAAAAAAAGAAGAAATTCGAAAAAAAATTAAATGTTAAAAATTCATAAATAAAATTCAATTTACGTTCACAAGGAATGGAGATAGTACACAATTTAGACTCTATTTAACGCTCTTTGTATGCTTTTCTAAATAAGTTTTTAAACAATGATTATTAATGATTTATATTCTCGATACGTAATTACAATACATTTGATAGAAATTACCGTGAATTACCTCCTTTGTAAAACTGAAGCAAATTTAAGGTAAATGACATTGAAAAACAAAAATTTACTGAAGCTGAATTTAATCGATATAGCATTTTTTACTCTTAGGGAAATTTATACGAGGGCTGTTTTTTAAGTAATTTTCGTTTTTTAAGAAAATAACCACAATATTTTGTTTCAAGAAACCTTCATTTTAGGATTGTACATACTTTTGTCTATTTTTCTACATAGTTTCCGAGTTTATTAATGCATTGTCATCCAGAATTAAGTTTTGAAAACCCTCTTTGGGTTT